>SJXQ01003255.1:38924-99037 GCA_006408695.1 Aepyceros melampus
CACCACGCCCCCACCCCCGACCGCCGCCCCAGCTCTGGCGGCAGAGTCTTTCCTTTTACAACTAAAGATGCTGCTGCTGATGTAAATATCTCTGTGCAGGGTGAACAACTGCTTAAATTACAATAAAAATAAAACGTGCTGATGACTCTTTCTCTGAGCCAACTTTGATAAGGGAATAGATGGAGAGGAGAGTAGGGCTCAGAAATATTTTCTGTTGAGTCTTTCTCCTTGTTCACACTAAACAAGTCAAGCCCTGGTAGCATATGGGAATCCACCAAGTCAACATACAATGTTTACTGTTTTGTGGGTGGGAAGAACTTCTCTACTTTCCTGATGAATATTTTGCCTCTCTACAACACAGCTATGTCCTTCAGTATCCAGACTACTAGGTTTATCTTCTAAGTTCGCCATTAATAAGTAATGTGACTATGGGAAACTTGCCACATCCTTAACCATAAGAAGATCGCTTATAGGGCTTCCCTGGTGGTCCAGTGGTTAAGAATCTGCCTTCCAATGCAGGGGACATGGGTTTGATCCCTGGTCCAGTGAAAATGCGTGCGCCACAACTTTTGAGCCCACGAGCCTCAGCTACTAAACACTGTGCTCCCTAGAGCCCACACTCTGCAGTAAGAGAAGCCACTTCCGTTGAGTTAGGTGATAGATGGGCTCCAGGATAGATATTTACAACTGGCTTCCTGTTTGCATTTCATGGGGAATGAAGAAGTGGGCTGGATACTCACAACTGTTAGCATTTCCTGACACAAGAGATAGGTAGGCTCTAGTTGAGGAATTTACAGAATCCTGTTTGCCCTCCAAATTGGAAGTAACAACAGAAACAGGTAAATAGCCAGTGTTTGTCTCTTGTGAACAGCTTATGGTAATAGTCATGGCAAGGACAAAGAGGGGCAAAACCCCTCTTTGGGAACAAGGGAGACACTATACATGTGCAGAAAGGCTCCTTGTGGGTCAAAAGTCAGGGGATAATGCCAGGTCATATGAGTCTTGCTCCTCCCAGAATCCTTCCCTCGATATCCATCTTGGCTGAGGGGTGCACGTGCATCCAGGTTAGGGTCCTAGGGTTGGTCAGGTGTGGAAAAAAAACCCAGATATTTGACCTGATGGAAGACAAAGACCCAGAAGAACTGCTTTATATAAATGACTAACCACGTCTTTACTGGGCTCCTCCTCACTGGGGGGACACCCACACTCTTTCTTTCTCTCCGGGTGTGCATCTCTGCCTTGCTTCTGTCTCATCTAAACAAACCATTTCTCTGTGTGCTCTCCCACTAGCTGTGCTTTGCCCCTAACAATTTTATACCTGCATTTATGGTTTTTGCCTCTGTGATAAATGCATTTGTTACTAGAGGCAAAAATCCAGGGGAAAATAGCTTCTAACCTCTAGTTCTCACTGGTCTAGTGGCTAGGATTCCTGGTTTTCATCCAGGCTGCTGCTGCTGCTGCTAAGTCGCTTCAGTCGTGTCCGACTCTGTGAGACCCCATAGGCAGCAGCCCACCACCAGGCTCCACCGTCCCTGGGATTCTCCAGGCAAGAACACTGTAGTGGGTTGCCATTTCCTCCTCCAATGCATGAAAGTGAAAAGTGAAAGTGAAGTCGCTCAGTCGTGTCCGAATCTCAGCGACCCCATGGACTGCAGCCCACCAGGCTCCTCCGCCCATGGGATTTTCCAGGCAAGAGTACTGGAGCATCAAGGCTACCCAGGTTCAATTCCTGGGTAGGGAATTAAGATCTTGCTTCACACCACTGCTCACTGTTGCCTTGCCAAGATCACAATGTGAAGCCATAAATAAATAAATAAAATTTAAAAGGTGGATTATAGGAGATTAAGGTAGTGTATTTAGGAAAGAATGTTCCATCATTTGGCTGTCCTAGTGCATGGTCCAGGGGGCTCTTTCTCTTTCCACTTTGGGTTATTTGGCATGAAGCTGGCTCAGCAGAATTGTTTGCTAATTGAAGAAACATGGTTTCTCTAATTGATAGCTGCAGTGTTGGAATGGAAATTCTCCTAGCTAAGCCCTCGTCAGGTAGTTCACCAGCCAGGTGAACTGTTTCCTCTTTCTTTCTGAAATTCCCTGTGATTTTGTACAGTTATGGGAATGAGTCCTTCTATTGGAACTTTCCTTGGTGTTTCCAAGGTGGCCAAAGCTATTGACATACTTCTCAAGAGAACGAGAAGAGAAGGGGAACAGCACACCCAGCTGACCCATCTGTTTGAAGTAGTCCACCAATAAAATTACTTTACATTTATGGTACATGACCCTAGCAAAACATGTTATCAATCAACCAGGGTCTCAATTCTGCTTCCACTTCAAAATCAGTTTGAAAGCCAGGTTCCCTCTTTCTCTTCGTCAGACATTTTTAGTTGTCCCACTTCAGAGCAGGCTGCCCCACTGCCTTACATATTCCTCAGGTGGGATGAATGGTCCTAACTCCCAAAAAAATGATTGCTGAAAATGACTTCAAAGTGTCTTTCCCTCTTAGTGGGTGGACAACGCCACCCAGTGTTCTAAGGGGGAATTGTTGAGCAATGATCCTTGAACGCCTTACTGCTCCCTTTCTCCATCAATTCCAAGGTGTGCCAACAATATCTCTATTATTTGGCTATGGTTAGGAAGGCTTCCACAGCTTTCCATGCTTTTAACTGATGTATGGAATGGTTGCTTATATCGAGGGCAGAGTTTCATGAGATGAAGCTGGAAAGGCAAGCAGAGAGTGACGACATACATGCTGAGTTAAGACCCACACACACTTGCTCATTTCTCCCCGCAGCATCTCAAGCATTTTGGGTTTCTGTGACTCTCTCTGTTCTGCTTCCTTTTCCCAGAATGCTTTCCCCACCCACTCTGCCTGGGAGGTTCAGCTGGAACATCTATCACCCTCTCTATGAAACGCTGTGTGATCACCACCCCTTGCCTTTCCCTGATAAAAATCAGTCATGTATTTCTTTCTGCTCCTTCATGCCCTCTTCCCTATACCACTTAAATGTGTGTTTCAATGTTTATATAATTGTTTTGCATTTAAACTCTAGGTCCTGAAATGAGACAGACCTCTTATTATTCTGTATGTCCCAAGGTTTAGCAGGAGGTTTTGCATATTATAAGGTGCATGATTAAGGACAAATGGGAAAATATGCACATTGGTTCTGAGGAATCAGATTAAATGCTCTTAGAACAGAAAAATGAATACCATTAGGAGAGAGGGTAGAAATACTGAAAACATGAGGCTGGAAGAGCTAAGAGCTAACGGGAAGTGATCATGAGTCTAAGAAAGTAACTCATTTCACTGCCAGAGAAAGAACTATTTGTGTAATGCTAAAATTCATATAATAATAATCATTATCTTTATTATTTCAGGACAAGAGAGCCACATAAAGGCTTATGCAGAAATTTAAGAGACTACAGTTCAGAAGATCACTAAAACCATTACAGGATTATAACTTTGCATTTCACTGAAATGACAGGTTTCTTGCTTGGAAATGTCCCCATTTATGGGCTCATCATCCTCCCAAAGTAGAAATCATCAATCTCTAATCCGCCACTGTCCCTAATTCCCAACACCCAACTAGTCATCAAGGTCAAATGCTGTGACCCCAGAAATGTCTCATTGCTTGCCTCCTGCCGGGCTGCTAGTGAGTCTCTCATCATTCCTTGCTGAGATCATTCTGACAGTCCCCTCACCAGCTTAGCCCTAACTTCCCCCTTTCTAATCCATCATCCATCCCAAGGTCATTCTACCTGAGCAATCTTTCTAAAACCCAAATGCTCTGACACTTCCCAGGTGAATATTCTCAGTCTGAAAGAGAAAGCCCAAACTCCCTGGTGTGGCACAACTTTCACACGCTGCCTTTGTGTGCAGCCAATCTTAGACCCCACTGCTTTCTGCAGGGCTGGACCTCTGCCTCAGTTCAAGGGCTCCCAGGACCAGTCGTGCTCCTTTCAACCTTTAAATGCTTTCACTTCATGCCTTTGAATGTGCTATTCCCCCTGCCAGGAATATCCTCGAATCCCTTTTCAAAGGTTAAGGCAGCATTTTTTCTTGGAGATCCAGCTCTGAGAAGAGACTTTCCCCACTCACGAAGCAGAGGTGAGCTCTTCTCAACTGTGTCCCCACTGTGCATTGTTGATGCCCTTATTCCTGCATTTTTTTAAACTTCTATTATAGAAATTATTAAGTTCTTTTGGAAGTCTCTTTGTTTGCCCTCCACTGGCTGAAAGTAACTGAAGTGGGGTATAATGCTTTGGTATCTTTACAGTCTTTATTTCTAGCACAAGGATGGAAAATGGCAAGTGCTGAAAGCACATTTGTGAAATGAATGAATAAATAATTGAAAATGAATGAATGGGCAAGCGTGAAGAAACTCTAAATGTCCCTGCTACATACCCAGTCAATCCACACAGAAAATCTTGAGAGCGGGATTCATGCATAAAATTGTTCAAAGCTTTCCAGAAGTTTCTGGTATGCAGACAAAGTGAAGAAACACTATTGTAAGGTAATCCAGAGTATGTGCTCTTTTCCCATGAGTCCAAAGGTAATCCAGAGTATGTGCTCCTTTCCCATAAGTTCATCAATTCCTTTTTAAATTGAAGTATAGTTGATTTAGGGCTTCGCAGTTGGCACTAGTGGTAAAGAACTCACCTGCCAGTACAGGAGATATAAGAGTTCTATTCCTGAGTCAGAAGATCCTCTGGAGGAGGGCATGGTAACCCACTCCAGTATTCCTGCCTGGAGAATCCCATGGACAGAGGAGCCTGGCAGGCTACTGAAGTGACTTAGCACACTTGCACCCATATAGTTGATTTACAATGTTGGGTTAGTTTCAGGGGTCCATCAAAGTGATTTAGTTATATATATTTTTTCTTCAGATTCTTTTCTATTATAGGCTATTACAATATGTTGCATATAGTTCCCTGTGCTATACAGAAGGTCCTTTTCTTTTTCAACCTATTTTGTATATAATAGTGTGCCACTTTCCTTTTAAACCCTTCTCAGCCGTGGTCCTTGATGAAGGGGATCCCTGCCTGCTTCCACCGTTAAACCTCCACAAGGAAGCAGCGACAGGATCATCTCTGTCCCTCTGCTGAACTTGGTGAAGAGGAAGCCTGCTGGCACAAGGGTGACATCCAGTGGTGAAAATGAATTTATTCTCCCATTGTCCCATTCCTTGAAAAATTACAAGTCTATGAGAGAACCCAGTCTACACACCTCTTTGCACTGGTTCAGCGGTGTTTATTCTTGTCCCAGGTAACTGATGCCACTCCAGGAAGATGCCTGGCCTGAACTGCACTCTTGGAAACTCAGCAGGGAGGTTTTGGTCTTTGTTGAACTTGGTCTTTGTCTTTCCCGTGCTCTGCCTGCTTGCTGACCACCCTCTGTGGCTCTGTTCCCAGCCCTGGTGTCATTCACAGGCATGGGTCCAGAGCCCCTGGCCTCCAGCCTTACACCACCCACGTGCCACCGCTGTTGCCACTGAGGAAGGGTCAGTGCACTCTGTCACCTGGCTGGGTCTCCCAGGTTGCAGGCAAGACACATGGGAAGGGGTGCTTCTGGTTCTCACTGGCTCATAGGCTCCCCCAGGTTCTGTGCCTCCTTCTATACCTGGCACTGCTGCTGCTCCCCACCCAAATATGGAGGAAGCTGATGCTCATGGCATTGTTTCAGTTTGCTGGGGTAACAAACGGAGTACAAGGTACCACAGACTGTGGCTTAAAAAATGAAGATTCATTTTTTTCTCACGTTCCTGGAGGCTGGAAGTCCCAGATTAAGGTGTTACCAGCATGGTTTCTTCTGAGGCCTCTCTCCTTGGCTTGTGGGTGGCCGCTTTCTTCCCATGTCTTCACCTGGTTGTCCCTCTGTCTGCTTTTATGAAGACAGTGATCGTATTGCAGAAGTGGGGGAAGGGTAGTGATAACTGATTCAGTCTCCCTACCCGATACTGGTTTGTTCATATTTTCATGTCTTCAGTATTTAGTCTTGTGTGCTGTGTGTTTTCAGAAATGTATCCATTTTTATCTAGGCTATCCAATTTGTTGGCATACACATCTTCATAGTATTCTCTTATAATCCTTTTTATTTCTGTGGCATGGGTCATAAAGCTCTCTCATTTATGGTTTTATTTTTGAATCTTTCCTCTCTTTTTTTTTTCTTAATCTAGCTAAGGATTTGTCAGTTTTGTTAATCTTTTCAAAAGACCAATTCTTAGTCTGATTTTTAAAATTGTTTTTCTGTTCTCTATTTCATTGATCTCTGCTCTAATCTTTTTTATTTCCTTTTTCCTGCTTGATTTGGGTTTAGTTTGTCTGTTCTTTGTTTTCTAGTTGGACCGGGACAACTACTCATACAGTCTGGTATGACGTCTGGGGAAGCCCCAGTAGCTCAGCAGAAAAGAGTTCGCCTACAGTGCAGGAGACGTAGTGGACTCAGGTTCCATCTCTGGACTGGGAAGATCCCCTGGGGGAAGGCATGGCAACCCACTCCAGTATTCTTGCCTGGAAAATTCCATGGACAGAGGAGCCAGGCAGGCTGCCGTCCATGGGGTCACAAGGAGTCAGGTGGGCTGCAGCTCATGGGGTCACAAAGAGTGGGACACGAATGAGCGAGCACTCCAGATAGTCTGGAGTGTCCAGAAGTTTGCATTGCCCTCCTAGTGGCAGGGCCAGGGCCCAACTGGTTCTGGAGTAGTGTCAGGCCTGTAATGCAGGATTATGGCTTTTTGCTCCCTGGGGGTTCAGAAGTTAATTAAGGCTTCTTCGTGGGAGGGGGCAGCGCTGGTGCAGGGGTGGGTGGAGCTGGGTCTCTGCCCTCAGGTGGGCTGGCCTTGCCTGGAGGCATGTCCAAAGGCAGCTGTGGCTCTTTAGTGGTTAGGCAGCCTGTGGGCTGATGGGAAGGGCTGTGTCCCCGCCCAGCTAGTTGTTTGGCTTGTGGGTGTTGGCTCATGCCAGGTCTCAGGGATAGCGAGGCAAGATAGCAGCTGTCGCAGGGCCCTGTGGTGGAATGCTCCCGAATATGTGTCTCCGTCCCCATGGTGACCTGCAGCCATCCCTCGCTTCTCCAGGAGAGGCTCCAAGACCAGCAGGTAGGTCTGGCCCAGGCTTCTATCAAATTACTGCTTTTGCGCCTGGACTCAGTGCGTGCGAGATTAGTATGCCCTTTCTGAGTGGAGACTCTTATTTCCCCTAGTTCTGTGGGGCTCATCTCCCCGGTGCAGGGCCCCCCACCCCTCTGCGCTCGGCAGGGGAGCCTGACGCGGGGCTCGGAACGCTCATGTCTGCAGGAGAACCTCTGTGATATTTTTCTCCTGTTTATGGGTCTCCCAACCAGGGAGGATGGGATTTGATTATATCTCAGGTCTACCCCTCCTTTTCATTTCCTTGTGTTTCCTTCTTTGTCTTTAGTTGTAGAAGGTCTTTTCTGGTAGGTTCCAGTCTTTCTCACAGATGGTTGTCCTGAGGTAGTTGTGATTTTGGTGCGCTCGTGAGAGGAGGTGCGCCCAGGGCCGTCCTGCCGCCATCTTGACTATTCCCCTAGGCCTTTTGTTAATGTAAACATTTACAACACTAAGTTTCCCTCTTAGCCCTGCTTTTGCATAGTTTTAAGTTATTTTGATTCTGATTAAAGGGATAATATAAAGATATAAAGTTATCTGTAAGATGCAACGCCTACAGTTTTCATTACCGAAAGCCAGTGTCTCTCATAACGATGGCTGTCTCATCACAAGAATCACCTGAGGCTCTCCTAACGTGTAGACATGGGACCTCGCCCCAGGTTTTCTGAATTAAAATCTCTAGTACTTAATGACAACAATCAGTATTAGCAACCTCCCCAGGAGGATTGAACTCATGCTGTGAGCAGTCCTGTCAGACTCTTTGGGACCTCATGGACTGTAGCCCGCCAGGCTTCTCCGCCCATGGGATTTCCCAGGCAAGAATATTGGAGTGGGTTGCCATTTCCTACTCCAGGGGATCTTCCAGACCCAGGGTTTGAACCCGTGTGTGTCTCTTACATCTCCTGCCTTGGTAGGCCTATTTACCAGTGCACCACCTGGGAAGGCTCATGCTAAAACCTGAGCAACTCTTTCCCACTCTGTGCTGTCTCCTTCTGATAGTTAGCATAGTGCTTGCACAGAGTAGAGACCCAGCAGGTTTGTAGACATGAGTGAACAAAAGTATGAGCCAGCAGGGCATTTACCAGGAAAGGAACCCCAGACCTTTCATGTCTTCCTGATTCTGAATCCAGTGCAGTTTCCCTAATCCCTATTGGGTAACACCCTCAGGATCCCTTCTGAAGTCAGGAAGACATTAGCATATTTACCAGTGCACCACCTGGGAAGGCTCATGCTAAAAGCTGAGCAACTCTTTCCCACTCTGTGCTGTCTCCTGATAGTTAGCATAGTGCTTGCACAGAGTAGAGACCCAGCAGGTTTGTAGACATGAGTGAACAAAAGTATGAGCCAGCAGGGCATTTACCAGGAAAGGAACCCCAGACCTTTCATGTCTTCCTGATTCTGAATCCAGTGCAGTTTCCCTAATCCCTATTGGGTAACACCCTCAGGATCCCTTCTGAAGTCAGGAAGACATTAAACCATTGTCAGAAATGGCCCTCAGCTGGTTTTGTTTTTTGGTCTTTTACTTTTGGTTTAATTTTTATTTTATATTAGACATAGTTGATTTACAATGTTTTAGTTTCAGTTGTACAGCAAAGTGATTCAGTTATACATATGTATATATATATATATATCCATTCTTTTCCAGGTTTTTTCCCCATAAGGGCTATTACAGAATATTGAGTAGAGTTTCCTGTGCTATGCACCAGGCCTTGTTGACTATTTATATATAGTAATGTCTATGGGGAGAAGGCAATGGCAACTCACGCCAGTACTCTTGCCTGGAAAATCCCACGGATGGAGGAGCCTGATGGGCTGCAGTCCACGGGGTTGCTAAGAGTCGGACACGACTGAGCGAATTCTCTTTCACTTTTCACTTTCATGCATTGGAGAAGGAAATGGCAACCCACTCCAGAGTTCTTGCCTGGAGAATCCCAGGGACAGGGGAGCCTGGTGGGCTGCCATCTCTGGGGTCACACAGAGTTGGACACGATTGAAGCGACTTAGCAGCAGCAGCAGTGTGTATGTAATTCCTAATTTATTCTTTCCCACACCTTTCTCCTTTGATAACCATGAGTTTGTGAGTCTATTTCTGTTTTATAAAAGAGTTCATTTGTATCATTTTTAAAGATTCCACATATAGTGGATATAAGTGATACGGATTGTCTCTCTTACTTCACTTAATATGATAATCTCTAGGTCTGCCTATGTCCTGCAAAAGGCATTATTTCCTTCTTTTTATGGCTGAGTAGTATTCCACTGTATATATGTACATCTTCTTTATCCATTCTTCTGTCAATGACATTTAGCTGGCTTCCATGTTTTGGCTATTGTCAATAGTGCTACAGTGGGCCCTCTGCTGTTGATTCTGAAGGCTGTCTTTCAAGCTGTCACAACTCAGACCTCACGTCTGCAGGACTTACTGTCCAGCCTGCCCATGAAGCAGGTAACTTGTCTGAAGCTTAGAGCAGTGGCTAAACTCGGATTTCCCCTTGCTGTCACCAGGGATAATTTATTCCCAATAGAATCTTTCATAAAGGATCATCCCCCTCAAAAAGCCTTAGTCCTGAGGGGGGAAAAGAAACTTTGAGATTCAGTTCAGTTCAGTCGCTCAGTCGTGTCCGACTCTTTGTGACCCCATGAATCGAAGCACGCCAGGCCTCCCTGTCCATCACCATCTCCCGGTCACTCAGACTCATGTCCATCGAGTCCGTGATGCCATCCAGCCATCTCATCCTCGGTTGTCCCCTTCTCCTCCTGCCCCCAATCCCTCCCAGCATCAGAGTCTTTTCCAATAAGTCAACTCTTCGCATAATTTTGAGATTACTTTCTGATAAAAGTCCACTATAACCTTGATGTTTGTTGTACTATTCTGTAAGGATCGATAATGCTAGCCTCATCCAATTGATGGTGAATTTGATTCCATCTTGAATTCCACTACTGTGGACTCTGGGGAAAACTGCTAACCTCTCTTAATGGAAGGGGACAAAGGCCATCTCGGGACTTGTGAGGTCACACACAGCTCAGGGAGCATAGAGTTTATTGAGTTTGCTGCCAGCTCAAGCCATTTTCTCAAAATGACTTTCTCTGGGGAGCGATATTATGCTAATACTGTTATGAGCTCAGAGGTTAGGTTATAAAATGATATTTGCCTGTTTTGTCACTTTATGTTTTGTTTTAACAGTTGTTTAAAATATGGAAAAACCAAGGAGAAAAAAGCCCCACACCAAGTAAAAAGACTAAAGAAAGAACGGAAGGGAAGTGAAGAGTAAGCATAGAAAAAGAGAGCAAATAGATAGATAAAAGAACTTGCTATTCTGAAAAGGGGAAGAAAATTTAGGTCTTGCCTTCCTCCCTTTCATTTAAAGGGAGTGTGGCATAAGTTTTTCACTTTCTTGACCCCCACTACCCACCCAGACTGTCCATGACCCTGTTCTTTTTTTCCTCTTCAATTCCTCTTAGGTTTTGAAGGATAATCTTAGAAAATTTTCAATTGCTTGAGTGTGGCACTGAGGCTGTGCATAGACTACTCTGAGTCAGATGCTGCTTAACAGAAGATACAGCTGCAGAAAGGAATCATTTTTTGCATCTTGTACATTTTAACAGCCCACACTGGCTGCCCTCTTTCCTCTCCCTTCATCTCCTGGAAACTCTTCAGCTGAATCCTGCAAGCTCATTCTCTTAGGAAGACAGCTGCATGTAATCCCTTGCTATTTAGGGTACAGAGATTCTGCCTTGCATGGGTAGAGCAAGACTTCTGGGCTCCAATCTGCCTTATTATCTCTCCTACTCCAATGAGAGAGACAATGAAAAATTGAAAGAGAGGGTTCCCATGGGGCCCTAGGTTTCCAGACCCTACCACATCTTTCCCACCACACACACCAGAAGCAAAAGTATAGGATATCCTCCTACCATTAAGGAATTTATTAAATTATAAGGTATATTGCTTTTCTACTCAATGTTTTGCAGTTGTGAAAAAAGGGAGAGGGAAGAACAAAAGGGGAGCTTAGTGGTAAAGAATCCACCTGCCAATGCAGAAGGCACTTAGATCCCTGGGTCAGGAAGATTCCCTGGAAAAGGAAATGGCAACCCACCCCAGTATTCTTGCCTGGAAAATCCCATGGACAGAGGAGCCTGGTGGGTTACAGTCCATGGGGTTGCAAAGAGTCAGACATGACTGAACATCATACACAAAGAAAAAAAGAATTAATTTGACATACAATTCTGGTAACAAATATTATGTTGTTTACATCTCTAGCAAAGTCAACTATAAACATCCAGGGAAAGTGGCTGTGCTGTCTTCCTATACCCACCTCACTCTCTCTCTCTCTCTCTCTCCCTCCCTCTACCCTCTCCTTCCCCTCTGCACACCTTGATACTCTTCTGCAAGTGGCTACCTGCCAAATGAAGGCCAGGCCATAGTTTTGAAGTCTGAATGTTACTTCTACTTTGTATTAAAAATAATAGTTATTAAAACTGAGTATAACTTGATGTAGTCCCACTTGTTTATTGTTGCTTTTGTTCCCTTGGCTTTTGGTGTCAAATTGAAGGTGTCACTGCCGCTCCAGTATCAAGCTTATCCCTGTGTTTCTTCCAGAAGTGTCCTCCCTTATGTTTCTTCCAGAAGTTTTACAGTTTCCAGTTACATTCTATAATCCATTTTGAGTTGCTTCTTGTTTGTAGTATAAGACAAGCTTCTAGTTTCATTCTTGTGTGACTTCCCAGTTTCCCCAATACCATTTATTGAAGAGACTGTCTTGCCCCATTATGTGTTCTTAGTGCATCTATCATAACTTAATTGGCCACATATGTATGCATGGGTATATTTCTGAGCTCTCTATTCTGTTCCATTGATTATTGTGTCTGTTTTGACACCATACTGTTTTGATTATTACAGCTGTGTCATGTAGTTTGAAATCAGAACATGTAAAGACTCCAGCTTTGCTTGTTTCTCTCAAGATGCCATTGGCTCTTCAGGGTCTTTTGTGATTTCACACAAATTTTAGGATTGTATTTTCTACTTTTGTGAAAAGAATGCCATTGGAATTTTGATATGGATTGCATTGAATCTGTAGATCATTTTGGATAGTAGGGACATTTGAGTAATATTCCTGGCCTTTTTCTCCATAGGAAGCTGCTGGGGTCCAGCCCTGGTGGGTCCAGGGAATTTGAAGCGAGGATGGCGTTGGCGAGGAAAAACTTATTTATTATTAATATAAGATTAGATTAGGAAATAACAGTATAGTAGGAAAATTTAGTGGAGAAAAGAGGCTGAATAACTTGGTTTACGTGGAGAACTAATAAAACTTCGAGACAAGAAGTTTGCACCATCTACGTTAGGTCACCGGCATCCTCTTGAATATCGGGGGGTGACCCACCTTGGGCACCCCCTCACGTGGCTCTTAAAAGCTGGGACAAATAAGTAGACATGGCGAGCCTCCATGCCCTAGATGGGAATTCAGCCAGAAATTAGAGTAAAGAGGAGACACAGGGGAAACCAGTCCAGTGACTGGCCCGTCCTCTATTGTTCAGAAGGCCTTTTATACTTTTTGATTATACATAGAGATCAATGGGTAATACAAAGTTATGCAGCGTTAGCAGCCCAGACTCTTATCAAAACCAGGCTTTTCTCTCTGCATACCTAGTTGTATACACAAGCCTTAGGTGATTTACATCATCTTCTGTCCAAAAGGCCAATTAACATTTTACAGCCTTTTTTCTGATAAGGGTTTGTCAACCAGAAGACTTATTTGTGGTGTTCTTCTCAAAGTCTGGTGCCACTCTCAGAAAGTACTAAATAAAGTTAGATTCTTACATAGCAAAGATATAGCAATTTATAACAAGTAAAAAGAGTACATTGATTTATAACAAAAGAAAGGTAATTAGCTCAAAAGTCTAGTGTTGCTAACATCAAAACTACTATATACCTTTTTCTATATCCTGATTACATTGATTAACATCCTTCCAGGTGCCTAAAAGATAAAGAATATGGAGGCCTGGCAGCAATCACTGAGTCAAAGGTGAAATCCTGTCACCAATATGACTTTTAGCTCTAAAAGGCTCTATATCTTTAAGATGCTTTAAGCTTTGTGCCTCTCACAGTTGGGGGACTGTAAGCAATTCACATGCTGTAAGAGGTCTGGGGGAACCTGTTAGGCAAGTTAGAGCGTTATCAGAGGGGGTTGAGCTGAAACATCCCTTTCAAATGCAAAAGACTAAAGCCCTGAGTGACTTCTTCCAGAGATTGTCAGAAGAGTGGAAAAGCAGGCAGATTCTTATTTTGGGGGTACATGCTCAGGAAATACCAGGGAGAAACCCTGAGACCCGAATTGCCTTGCCCATCGGGCTCTCTGCATGACCTTGTCACAGGTGGGATTCCTCACGCTGTCTCCCGACAGGAAGCAAAATGACTTAGTACAGAGTTTCCAGACCTTTCTATCTTCTCTCGTATGGGATCCACTTACCTGCATGTCTTTTCTGACCTGCTCTCTGCCTTGTTGTAAAGGGCCTGCCCGCACCTGTATGGGAGCTCTGTGAGTGTGAGAAGTTGGGTCAGTATCAGGATGAATGAGCATGTCTTACTCAGTATTAAAATTAGCAAGACCACTTTACAAAAAATCTGATTCATTTCACTCCAGCCTTGTCTGTCATAAGGGTAACATTTTGATATCCATCTGCCTGACTTTTTTTGACTCTCTCTCAGGTGGAGAAGATAGGCTGTTACTCCCTAAAATCTCAAAATGATCAATGCTAACGAGGCATGGTGAAAGTGAAGTTGCTCAGTCGTGTCCGACTTTTTGCAACCCATGGATTGTAGCCTACCAGGCTCCTCTGTCCATGGGATTTTCCAGGCAATAGTACTGGAGTGGATTGCCATTTCCTTCTCCAGAGGATCTTCCCAACCCAGGGATTGAACCCAGGTCTCCTGCATTGTAGACAGTCGCTTTACTGTCTGAGCCACCAGGAAAGTCTGCATAAGTGATATCAAATGATATTTGTCTTTCTCTGTCTGACTTCACTTAGTATGATAACTGTAGCTCTATCCATGTTGCTGTGCTGCAGATAGCATTATTTCATGTTTATGGCTGAGTAATATTCCATTGTGTGTGTGTGTGTGTGTGTATGTATATATGTATACACATACCATATCTTTATACATTAATCTATTGATGGACATTTAGGTGGCTTTTATGCCTTGGCTATTGTAAATAGTGCTGCTATGAACACTGGGGTACATGTATCTTTTTCAAATAGAATTTTCTCTGGATAAAAGGTCAGTTTTCATTCCAATCCCTAGGAAAGGCAATGCCAAAGAATGGGAATTACATTCCCACCAACAGTGTATTTTCTTTTCTTTTCTCACACCCTCTCCAGCATTTATTATTTGTAGACTTCTTGAGGATGGCCATTCTGACTGGTGTGGGGTGATACTTTGTTGTAGGTTTGATTTGCATTTCTCTAATAATTAGCAGTGTTGAGCAGCTTTTAATGTGTTATTGGCCATCTATATGTCTTCTTTGGAGAAACGACTATTTACACCTTCTGCTCATTTTTTGACTGGGTTGTTTTTCTGTTATTGAGTTGAATGAGCTGTTTGTATATTTTGGAAATTAAGCCCTTGTTGGTTGTATCATTTGCAAATATGTCCTCCTAGTCCATACATTTTGTTTTCTTTATGGCTTCCTTTGCAGTGCAAAAGCTTATAAGTTTGATTAGGTCCTAATTATTTATTTTTGCATTTATTTCTGTTGCATTATGAGGCTGACCTAAGAAAACATTGCTGTGATTTATGTCAGAGAATATTTTGCCTATGTTCTTTTCTAGAAATTTTACTGTAAGTGTCTTATATTTAAGTCTTTAAGCCATTTTGAGTTTATGAGGGAGTGTTCTAACTTCATTGATTTACATATGGCTGTCCAGCTTTCCCAATACCACTCGCTGAAGGGACTGTCTTCTCCATTGTGCATTTTTGCTTCTCTTGTTTAAGATTGATTGTAGGCATGTTTATTTCTGTGAGCCAAGAATATTGATGGTAGGCAAAATCAAGATTTAAAGGAACAAGATGCTCCATGTGAATCACTTGGGAATTTGCCTACAGTGCACCTTCCCCAAAACATTTTGCTTCCATCTATGGGAGAGTGGTTCAGTTCAGTTGCTCAGTCATGTCCGACTCTTTGCGACCCCATGAATTGCAGCACACCAGGCCTCCCTGTCCATCACCAACTCCCGGAGTTCACTCAGATTCACGGCCATTGAGACAGTGATGACATCCACCATCTCATCCTCAGTTGTCCCCTTCTCCTCCTGCCCCCAATACCTCCCAGCATCAAAGTCTTTTCCAATGAGTCAACTCTTCGCATGAGGTGGCCAAAGTACTGGAGCTTCAGCTTTAGCATCATTCCAAAGAAATCCCAGGGTTGATCTCCTTCAGAATGGACTGGTTGGATCTCCTTGCAGTCCAAGGGACTCTCAAGAGTATTCTCCAACACCACAGTTCAAAAGCATCAATTCTTTGGCGCTCAGCCTTCTTCACAGTCCAACTCTTACATCCATACATCACTACTGGAAAAACCGTAGCCTTGACTAGACGGACCTTAGTTGGCAAAGTAATGTCTCTGCCTTTGAATATGCTGGGAAAGTGGTTATAATATGCTAATTTGGATGGAATAAAATAGCTTACTATCATCTGCCCAGAAACTGCCACAATTCAAATGGTCCGTGCTTCGGATGGGAACGATGCCCTCCAGGATTGCATAGTACCCAGTCTGTCGTATAGTCAATGAGTCAATGCTGTGTTCAACACCATATTAGAGGGAAAGTAGAAACCCATACACCAAATTCCTTCATCCTTCATTCAGTAGAAACATCCTTCATGTAACTCAGTCCCTCAAAGGCCAACTCTCAAATTGGCCATGTGTGACTCATTTTGGACTCTTGGAACCATACTTGTTATACATAAATGAAGATGTCCAAATTCTTCATGGACCAGCCTCAAGCATTACCTGATTTTAGGTCTCTGGTGCCAGACCTTTCTCAGATCTACCAAGCTCCTGGGCCTGCAGCTTGCTGTTGCTAAATGCCAGTCACCCAACCCCAAAACAATTAAGTGATGCTCATGTGGCCCAGTGTCTCTGTACAATTCCCACTCCAATACTCTCCATCTTTGCAAAAGCCTAGCATAGTGGGTGCTCAAAAAGCTATTTAATGAATGAATAAATTAACACATTCCCCTTCTGTGTACACAGTACAGCTTCCTCCTGTTGTCAAATTTGCCTAAAATGTATTAATTTTTTAAAATTGGAAACATTTTATTTCTTATGAAAAAGATGAAAGCTGCATAATTTAAAAGTCTAATCAACAATAAAAGATTCATCTTAGACTGTGTATATAATGCCACAAGTCAGATAATGGATGAACTGTTTCAACAGATTTGTTGTTGTTATGAGGAGGAGAACTAAAAGCTAGGATTAATAATAGACACCAAATCAGTCACTGGTTGATTCTGCCAACTTTTTCAGTGGATATTACACGGCATAGTATAACATATCATTACTTTAAAAAATAATTGGGATATAATTGCTTTGCAGTATTGTGTTTCTGCTGTACAATGAAGTGACTCAGCTATATGCATACATATATCCCCTGCTTCTTGGATCTCACTCTCACCCCTCTTCCAAATGTATTCATCTTATTTTAACCTTTGTGACTTTTTCTATACCCATATTCTGCCCATACTAGTATATTTTTTATATTCTTTAAATTGAATCACCTTTTTCTTAAATGTTTGAGGAATAAAAATCCTATTTTAAAGTGTACTTTAAATTCTAAATAGGGGCTTCCCTGATATCTCAGTTGGTAAAGAATCCTCCTGCAATGCAGGAGACCCTGGTTCAATTCCTCAGTTGGGAAGATCCGCTGGAGAAGGGATAGGCTACCCACTCCAGTATTCTTGGGCTTCCCTTGTAGCTCAGCTGGTAAAGAATTCACCTGCAGTGTGGGAGATCTGCGTTAGATCCCTGGGTTGGGAAGATCTCCTGGAGAAGGGAAAGACTACGCACTCCAGTATTCTAGCCTGGAGAATTTCAAGGACTGTATAGTCCATGGGTTCACAGAGAGTCGGACACGACGGAGTGACTTTCACTTTCATATTCTAAATGATAAACAGCATCTCAGTATCTTCGTATCATAGTAAACTGTTCTAACCTCCTACGACCAAAAACCATGTCAGGTACGAACACTGTGAAGGTATCACACTTCAGAGAACACTGACCTAGGGTCTGGAGTCCACCATGTCTTGAATCGGGGCCCAACAAGCTCCTGGTGCCAGGTGAATAATGCATCTGGTCCCTACCTGCAGGCCTCATCTAAGGGGGTTCAGATTATGACACGTGTCAGTAACAGGACAGGGAGAGCCAGTGTTTAGAAGAACCAAGAGAGGTGGGCCACAGGCTCCCAGGCTGTCAACCCTTATCAAAAGGAGACAGAGCCAGGCCTGACAGCCCAGAGTAATGAATCAGAATAATTATTCAGAGTCATTTGTCTGAAGGAGAAGCAGAAAGAGACGTCTTCTTTTGCAGGAAGTGCTTAGGTGACTGTGGAGCCTGCTGGACAGACAAACTCATGTCAGAGACCTGGCTGGAAACCCAGACAGTCCCATCGTCCACATTCCCCGATGAAGTCCCCTCCGCGCTGGTTGTCAGGGCTCTCAATGGCTCATTGAGAAAGCTTCTCAGCATCCAACAGAAGACACTGCTTTCCTACGTCTGCTTGGCTGTAGATGTAGGGAACAGGTGTTGCTGGGTGGTGTCAGGGACCAGCCAGGTCAGGCAGCCGAGAGTGACTTGCTGAGCAAAGCCCTGGAGGATGCTCTGAGCCCAGGAGCAGGGCTGGAGGAGCTGCCAACCTTCTGGTCTGAATGCTGGGGTGCCTTGGGAGTACCTTAGTTCACGAAGGTTAAAAAAAAAAAAAAAAACCAGGGGGAAGAAAATGATCAACGTTTGAACATCCATAATGTGCTAGGGACCATGCTGGCTGCTCTAAAGACAAGGCGTGGTATGTCTTTTACCAAATTTTAGAGTAAGTCTTTTATTTCGAAATAACTAATATCAGCATTCATCTTGAAGCTTGCTGGAAGGACAGGGCATCTCCCAGGAATTTCTGAGACTTCTCAGACTGCTTTATGTTCCAAAAATCCATTTGTTGCTTGCCACCACTCCCTTTAGGCTGCTTTATGAACTTAAGTCTGTTTGCATTGGCTGCCTCAAAATCATGTTTCCATGCTGTCACCAGCCTTGCAGGGGCCACTTTGCACATTGCCACATACTGCTCACCACCACACTTAGGCAGGACCCTCTTTGAAGTCCCAACACATAGCTAATTCATGCTGGATGCTTCTGACCAGAGTTTAAGAATAAGACAAGGACACTGCACAGCAGTTGGACATCCATAGTCATGGCTTTTAGGACACATCAGCCCTTCTCTTCTCACGAAGCTTGTCTTGTCACTCTGACCCACTCAGGCTCATTCATCTCTCCAGATAGGAATTCTCTAAGTCCTAACATTGCCATTCCAGCTCCCTTCTCTTTCTCCTCTTTCTCAGAGGCTCATAAGAGGAAATTAAAAAGAAATAAGTAGAAAAAATTCACTTGAGCTATACCATCTATAATGAAGATAGCACTGTAATTATTAAACAAAAAAAGTGGCCATTCAAGTATATACACTTGAAACTTGGCATTTGCCTTTAGTTCTGAGTGACTAAGTTATAAATGAATGTAGGTAGGTAGGGTTTTTTTTTTTTTTTTCCATGTGGCATGTGGGATCTTAGTGTCCCCACCCCCATACCCCACACCACGGCTTGAACCTGTGCCTCCTGCAGTGGGAGCACAGATTCTTAACCACTGGACCACCAGGGGAGTCCCTGTCAGTATGTTTTTAGAAGACCTGCAGAATACTGCCTGAATGCCAAATACTTAGCTCATGATAACAGTCATATGAAGTAACATCTACTTTGATAGCTGAGAGCACTGAGGAACAGAAAGCTTGAGTAATTTGCCTGATGTCACACAGCCAGCAAGTAACAGAGCAGGATTTAACTCAAGTCATTTGGCTTAGTAGCAGTGCTCTTAACTACTGGACTAGGCTTCCCTGCAATGGTCCCCCTCTGCTCTGAGAGAGACCTAGTCCCAAAGACAATACTAAGCTTACATGGTGGGGCCTTAGAAAAGAAATGCTGTCAGTTGTGTCCCCTCTTCTGCCATCAAAGTTTCAGAAATATTGTTGACTAGGTATTGGAGCCCCTCCCCCAGGCGTATTATCTAAGTTTCTCTTTATAACAACCCTGCTGGTTTATGTTCTCTCCATTCACCTCTGGGGAAAAAAGGCGAGTAAGTAGTAGAGCTTGGATTTGACCCTACACCTGTCTGGATTTTAAAAAACATGCTCATTGCATGATACAGAGCACTGTATCTACATGTTGCTACCAAAGATAATTTTAAAATTTGCTTCATTTAAACCTTTTATCTACAGTTATAAGGCTTGCAGAGTTTAGAAGGAGAAAAGCTAGATTTCAAAGAAAAACTGCCTGTAACGATCAGTTGCATAAATAATGTGCTTGGGGCCATGGCAGAAGGAAAGAGCAATTTGCCACAGTTCTAACTGGAATGTAAACCTCTGGGCTGGACGCATTCCTGCATAGCTTCCTCGACACACTTCTTACTTCCTGGTTCTCTTGCCCATCAGTCTTCCATTTGCTCACACTCAGGGAGGATCTCACTCAAATACATTCTTCTCCAAATACAATGATGATGATAGTAATAATAGTAATGTCAGCATATTCCTATTCATCCAATGGGGGGTCTATGTAGATACTCATTAGAGGTACTTATCTATCAGAATGGCCAGATTGGAATACTAATGCAGTTGCACGCATGCTCAGTTGTGTCTGACACTTTGCGACCTTTGAGATCCCATGGACTGTAGCCTGCCAGGCTGCTCTGTCCATGGGAGTTCCCAGGCAAGAATACTAGAGTGGGTTCCCATGCCCTCCTCCAGTGGATCTTGCCTACCCAGGGATCCAACAACTCATGTCTCCTGCATTGTGGGCAGATCCTTTACTGCAGAGCCATAGGGAAGCCCTTGAGTACTGGACCCACAACGTACTAGCTGTGTGACCATCAGCAAGTATTTAGCTTCTCTGTATCTCAGTTCTTTGTGGTAAAGATAAAATGAAATTGTATGTGTGGAGTAGGTAGAGCAGTGTTTGGCACAAAAGTAGCTCAATAAATGTTGGTTGTTGTTTTTATCATTTGCCAACTGTAATGATAGATACCCATGATATAAGATAAAAGATAAATGTAGTGTGACTGGAGCTCAAATTAAATCATTTAAATGAGATGGTAGTACATCCTTACCTTGACTGCCTCACTGTGAAGCAAAGCAAACATTATATGGGAGTAAATACTTACCTAGCAGACCACCTGACCTGCCTCTTGAGAAATCTGTATGCAGGTCAGGAAGCAACAGTTAGAACTGGACATGGAACAACAGACTGGTTCCAAATAGGAAAAGGAGTACGTCAAGGCTGTATATTGTCACCCTGCTTATTTAACTTATATGCAGAGTACATCATGAGAAATGCTGGACTGGAAGAAACACAAGCTGGAATCAAGATTGCTGGGAGAAATATCAATAATCTCAGATATGCAGANGGGGGGTCGGGATTGGGAGTTCATGTATACTCATGGCTGAATCATGTCGATGTATAGCAAAACGAATACAGTATTGTAAAGCAAAACAAACTAAAAAATAAAAATTAATTTAAAAAAATAAAGTAAACCCTTAGGCTATAGCATCCAGGTGAGGAGAATGTAGAATCAAGCTTGTGGGATTATCTGGAAGATTAAATTGGATAAAGCCATTTATCTGAATGTTGTCTTCATGCTCCCATTTATTTCTGTGAATGTGCCTCTTTTGGACTTTACTGTCATTTATGGAGCTGCTTACTGTGTGTCCGGCTCTTTGATAGTTTCCTACGTCTTCTCTAATTTCTCTCTAATTTCTTAATGACAACCATGAAGACAACATTTAGAGTGCTGTCATATTTTTAAAAGTTTTGGGCTAAATTCTGCAAAGTGCACAATACTACTGATTCAAAAGTACTTTTTTGAAACATAAAAGTAATGAAAATAGTAATGGTATTACAAATGTAAATTGTGGAGAGATCTCCATACAATACATGGTGAAGAGGAATTCAAAATAACATTATAGATATAAATTAAGGAAAAGTCTCCATACAACACAGAGTGAAGAATAAATCCTCAGCCAAAAAATATGAAATATAATAGTAAGTATCTGAAAATGTATTTTATTAAGCTTGCATTCCATTTACTTCTGCTGCCTAGGGAACTGTCAGTTTTGAATCTTTGCAAATACTGACAGATAGCCATAGAAATGTACTATTTTCAAATAAAATAGTGACCTCTTTGGTAATCTAGTCACGTTTTCTCCCCTCAGTCCTTGCACCAAATAATGCTTAATAGTATGATATATAAGTGAATTGTATATACAACTGGAGAAAAGAGTCCCAAACTCCAGAGGCATTATTCAAAGTATATACCAATCATACCACTGCTGAAAATTTTATCAAACTAGTCAAAAAGTTAGTGAATTTTGGATTAAGGAAGGGCCAAAATAAATAAAAAAATTTTGCAAAATTCTTTCACCATATAACATTTTTGGACCTTCAGTACAGTTCAGTTGCTCAGTCGTGTCCTACTGTGTGATTCCATGGACTGCAGTATCCAGGCCTCCCTGTCCATCACCAACTCCTGAAGTTTACTCAAACTCATGTCCATTGAGTTGGTGATGCCATCCAACTATCTTATCCTCTGTTGTCCCCTTCTCCTCCCACCTTCAATCTTTCCCAGCATCAGGGTCTTTTCTAATGAGTTAGCTCTTTGCATCAGGTGGCCAAAGTGTTGGAGTTTCAGCTTTAGCATCAGTCCTTCCAATGAATATTCAGGACCAACTTCCCTTAGGATGGACTGGTTGTATCTCCTTGCAGTCCAAGGGACTCTCAAGAGTCTTCCTTAACACCACAGTTCAAAAGCATCAATTCTTCGGTGCTCAGCTTTCTTTATAGCCTGACTCTCACATCCATACATGACTACTGGAAAAACCATAGCCTTGACTAGATGGACCTTTGTTGGCAAAGTAATGTATCTGTGTTTTGTTTTGTTTTGTTTTGTTTTTTGGACCTTACATCTTATCAACTGTAAAAAAAAAACGTGAAGAGGAATTACTAGGTGTACATTCTAGTGTATGCTTTGCTTTACATGTAGCTCATCACACTCGGAGAAGGCAATGGCACCCCACTCCAGTACTCTTGCCTGGAAAATCCCATGGACGGAGGAGCCTGGTAGGCTGCAGTCCATGCGGTCGCTGAGGGTTGGACACAACTGAGCGACTTCACTTTCACTTTTCACTTTCATGCATTGGAGAAGAAAATGGCAACCCACTCTAGTGTTCTTGCCTGGAGAATCACAGGGACGGGGGAGCCTGGTGGGCTGCCATCTGTAGGGTCGCACAGAGTCAGACCCGACTGACGTGACTTAGCAGCAGCAGCATCACACTGGTTTGCAGAACATAAGTCAACTCCTTAAACATGTATAGTGCATGTGTTACAAAACAAACTTGGGTCCACCTGTCTGCTCCTGGTAAAGCCAATCTCCTGAGACCGGGTTGTGGTGAAGGAACATGCAGTGTATTGTAAGGCTCCAAGCAAGGAGTCCAGGCAGATAGTGCCTAAAAGACCTAAACTCCTAATGGCTTCCAGGGAAAGGTTTTTAAAGACTGGATGAGAGAGGGAGATTTTGGCTCATGAGTTCGTGGACATTCTTCTGATTGGTTGCTGGTGAGGTAATCAGGAGTCAACATCATCAACCTGATTCCAGTGGGTTTGGGCTCTGTGCTTGTGGGCAGTGTACAGTAAACTTCTTCCACTTGTTAGCAGTTTCAGTATCTGCAGAACAGCTCAAAAGACATGGCTAAGAATATTATCTGTAGCTCTTGAGGAGAAACTAAAGGTCCTTGAAATTATTTAATAGCTAAGCTATTATTATTTGCCTTTGTTTTTCTTTCTTTCTGAATTGTCTCACTTTTATGTTTAAGTTTATTCTTTGGGACTTGGGGAAGGCCTAGGAAGCTAAGGTTTTTCTACAGACAAGAGGCAGACAGAGGACTTGTATGGGGATGAGAAGGGCCCAAAGAGTCCTGCTCTCTTCCACATATATGACATAAAAGCATTCAGTAACCTCTGATCATTGAAAGCTTGTGTTGTAAGAAAACTGTTTTCATTTAAAGTGATTTTGTGAGTCATGAGAAGGACAGATGCAGAGGCCCCATACCAATAGAGCACATATATTTTTTAGAATATTTTATTCCCAGAGGCTAATCTGTAGCCAACAATATGCCTCCCAATCTTGATCTAAGGTTGGAAAAAAATGGAAATTTTTACCATGATGAATGAAAGCCTGTATGTGTGAATTTTTTTGGTGCTATGTGTTAAAAAAAATGGTTAGTGTATACAAAACTCTATTTTTCTTTTCATGCTGTTGCATAGGGGCTGATAAAAACAAAATTTTCTTTTTTTTTTAAGTTAGGGATAAAAAGGAAACATTTCTTTGTGACTTGATTACTTCAATTACTTGGAATGGATTGATATATTTCAAAATGGGAGTCAATATCTTGAATAAACTGAATCTATCATTTCAGAGATAAAGGATTATAATTTTTAATGTTTAGGACAAGATAGCAGAATTTCTTAAGACAAAACTGTAAAGAAGTCTTCAATCTTCATGATAATAATTTTCTCCCACTGTCAGATAAAGTAACTAATGATATATTATTGATAACGTTTGAAAAATCACATCAAATGCTGTCACAAACCATGTAGAAATATTTTCCAGAGATGCATTCAACGCAAGAATGAAATGGTATTCATCTTTCAGGTTGAAAGATTAAAGTTAAAACTTTGCCTATGATGTGTTCATGTCTAATGAACATGGAAAGCAATCTTCAGTGATAAATTTGTTCTTTCCGAGTCAGTGTTTTAATTGATTAACCAGAATTATTTAAACATCCTTACAACGATGAATTGGGATCTTCCAATTTAGAAGGTGTAAAGATTAAGGAATTATCTACTGATTGTGGAAGCTGGACATGTGTTAAGCTGTTCATGATTAAACTGGCTATGGACAAACTAAAACTGGTGACTTGTGTGCAACAAATGCACATGAAGTGTCTGCAAATGCTGAGAAATTGAGACAGCGCTAGAAATTCTGATTAGGTTTCTCGCTCCTCTAAAAGCCCCTACTTCTGGAGCAGAAAATCAATTCGAATCACAGACCACTGATTTAGTTAACATCAATCCTCATTTTGGCCACATCTTTCCCCCCCAAGACTGGAAACCCCTCTTTGATTTTTTGACCCATGACTAAATCTGATTGCTCACTACTTGATGTTTCCAGGTGGCGCTAGTGGTAAAGAACCCACCTGCCAATGCAGGAGACATAAGGGACGTGGGTTCGATCCCTGGGTCAGGAAGATCCCCTGGAGAAGGAAATGGCAACCCACTCCAGTATTCTTGCCTGGAGAATCCCATGGATAGAGGAGCCTGGCGGGCTACAGCCCATGGGGTTGCAAAGAGTCAGAAACAACTGAAGTGACTTAGCATGCTTGTACACTCACTTGGACCCTTGATATTGCACCCACTCTGTTGAATATCCTGGAGCCAAGTGCTTAAGTTTGGCAGTAAGATAGACTATGATGTTCCTTTGAATATGGACCACTTGTGTGCTCCTTCTGGACTTGTTGTTGAGAAAGACAGATTTCTTCTTTATTCCTGATGGGTTCTTCCATGTGGAGGTAGCTCCAAACACACCAGGCCTTAAGTATCCTTTTTTGTGGGATTTGTAATTTTTAAAAATGTATTTATTTTCGACTGTGCTGGGTCTTCGTTATTGCACGTGGGCTTCCTCTGTTTGTGGTGCACAGGCTTCTCGTGGCGACGGCTTCTCTTGTTGCGGGGCATGGGCTCTAGGCTGCCGAAGCTGCTCTGTAGTTGTGGCTCACGGGCTCCAGAGTATGGTCTCAGTAGTTGTGGTGTGCGGGCTTCTTTGCCCCGTGGCATGTGGAATCCTCCCAGACCAAGGATCGAACCCACGTCCCCTGCATTGGCAGGCAGACTCTCCACCCTGGGCCACCAGGGAAGTCTGGGATTCGTGATTTGTGAAGAAGAAACTGGGTATGAGTAACCCAGAGCCTTCCTCTGGTTTCCTCTCAGAACCATGTGAATCACAGAAAAGGGGCTGCCCTCACATAGGCAGTCTGGCCAGTGTCCCCCACGAGCTGCGACAAGGTAGACAAATCTATTTCAGGGCTTAGTGTTAGGGATTCAGCTGGCCTTGGCGGCACATTTACCAATATCACCTTTTCTTGGTAAACGAAGTAGAACTTTTGTTCTCCCTTTACTTATATTTTCACCTCTCTCACCCAATTCAAAAGCTTAGAAGAGGGATGCTGTTATTCAGCTTTGTTCAAATTCCAAACCTGGCCTCTGTTGCCAGCTCAGTTTCCTCCACTGATCTCCTGCCTTGGTGCTGGGAATCGACACAGCCTTTCAGCTCACTCCTTGTCCCCATCAGCTGGGAAATATGCCTGGGCCTCAGGGAAGTTTACTGTGGTAAGACTGATAAGTAGTCAGCAGCCTTTGTTTATGGTGATTTAACAAATACCAGTCAGTCCATATATCCTTATCTTGTTTGTAAGCTATCAGAGTCCATTTCAAAGGGCTTACCTGAATTTAAATGTATCCCTACCAAGCTAGTACAGTATCAAAAAATATAATGGGGCTAGTTATGAATTTTTGCTAGGAAAATGCTACTAAATTGATAATAAAGCGCGCTCTCTCTCTCTCTCTCTCTCTCTCTCTCTATATATATATATATATATATGTATTGTTGTTCAGTTGCTCAATCATGTCCAACTTTTTACAACCCCATGAACTACAGCACCCCAGGCCTCCCTGTCCTTCACTATGTCCCCGAGTTTGCTTAAACTCATGTCCATTTAATCAATGATGCCATCCAACCATCTTATCCTCTGTTGCCCCCTTCTCCTCATGCCTTCAGTCTTTGCCAGCATCAGAGTCTTTTCCAATGAGTCAGCTCTTTGCATCAGGTTGCCAAAGTATTGGAGCTTAAGCTTCAGCATCAGTGCTTCCAATGACAATTCACAGTTGATTTCCTATATGATTGACTGGTTTGATATCCTTGCAGTCCAAGGGACTCTCAAGAGTCTTCTCTAGCACCGCATTTAGAAATCGTCATATTTGTTTGTGTGTGTACACACACATACATATAATTAAAGTATTTATTCATTTGGCCACGTCTTCTTTGCTGTAGATGGGCTTTCTCTGGTTGCAGCGGGCTGGAGCTTCTCATTGCTATGGCTTCTCTTGTTGCAGAGCATGGGCTCCAGAGCACTTGGGCATCAATAGTTGCGGGGCATGGGTTTAGTTCCCCCATGGCATGTGGAGTCTTCCTGGATTAGGGATCAAACCAGTGTCCCCTGCATTGGCAGGTAGATTGTCAACCACTGGACCACCAGTTCAGTTCAGTCACTCAGTCGTGTCCAACTCTTTGCGACCCGATGAACTGCAGCATGCCAGGCTTCCCTGTCCGTCACCAACTCCCAGAGCTTGCTCAAACTCATGTCCATCGAGTCAGTGATGCCATCCAGCCATCTCATCCTCTGTCGTCCCCTTCTCCTCCTGCCTTTAATCTTTCCCAGCATCAGAATCTTTTCTAAGGAGTCAGTTCTCATCAGATGACCAAAGTACTGGAGCTTCAGATAGTCCTTCCAATGAATATCCAGGACTGATTTCCTTTAGGATTGACTGGACTGGACCACCAGGGAAGTCCAAGTTATATATTTTTATAACTTCTCTGTCTGGCACATGTGGATGAAGACTGACTCCTGCCATATCAGTAAACAAATGGTGTTGCAGCCATCAAGCCATCAGCCACTGCAGCTGCCTCTACTGTGCACCTGAGGGGCTTCAGGATGGAGAAAAGCAGGATCCTGGCCCTATATAGTTAAGGAGCACATCGAGGTAAGGCCCAGATTCTTGCATCTTCCTATATGTTTAAAAGGGTTAAATTCATTAACTTGAAGTGTCTAGTTTTCTTTAATTACCAGTACTCTTTGACTACTATTTTTTATTTTGTAAAAACTCCTATATATCCTGGCTCCTCCTCCACCTCTTCAGAGCCATCCCACAGAGCTATCTGAGAGGCTACCTTCTGGGCTTAAGTCCTCAACGAGTTCACCAAATAAAACATAATTCTCAACTTTTAGGTTGTGCATTTTTTTCAGTCAACATATGTATTACTTACTGAATAGATGTTTGGCAAGTGAATAAATTAATCATATAATTTATTTTTTCTAGCTCCTAATAATCTTTTAAAGTTTTTAAATGCCTATAAACCATATTTTTAATGATATTTCCTTCAGGTTTTCTTGTTATAATTTCAAAAACTTTAATAGGTATTTCTAGAAGTCCTCTTTTTTACCTTATTGGTAAAACAGAATGACATTTACCTTCCCCCAGTCTTCCAGCCTAACTCTCCTTCTCCATCATTTCTTAAAGAGCAGAAATGTTGACTGCATCAACAAAGATACATTTTATTAATACATTTTGTGCCCTGAGATGTAATTATTCTGGTTTTGGGAATTTAAAGTATGTTAAATGCTCTTTTATTATCATCTTTTATCTTCAGGGAAGTGTCCTTTTAAAGACAGTTTTTCTACCATTTATTGTTAGAATTATTCCCCTTGGCAGTGAAGCAAAGTAGGACTTGAATCATTTACTTTTCTCTGTTTCATGTGATAACATTCTAATATCTGCCGTAAAGAAGTGAGTCTATTTCTTTCTTTGTTTGCTTTGTTGTATTATTTATAACTATGTCAACCTCTGCTTTTCCTGGCAAAATTCTTTTGGGTTCAAATTTGTCATTGTTGTTTGGCTATGATTCCCTTTCTCTGGATTTTGTACAGACACTTCTATTTAAGAAAACAGGACCTAGGCAATTCTTTTTGAGGTCACTGTCTTTCTCTGAGCCTACCACCAGATGTAGGGTTGATGCGAGGTCATCATCCCTCTTGACTGCAGACTGGACAAAGGATGGACACCTAGGGAATCAAACTCTTTCTCCCAGCAATTTGGAGCTGAGAATGAGTTGGTCTTTTAGTCTGGGTTGACTGTTTGAATGGACAGATTGGGACCTCAGAAGTTGTGAAATGCAACATAACTGGACTGTACACAATGAATTGGTAAGAGAGGAAAATGGACAGATGTACAGAATGACATACAGACAGTGAACCAAGGAGACAAGTTCCTGATTACTTTCCCGGTCCTAGCAAATCATGGCCTCCCTGGTGGCTCAGATGGTAAATAGTCCACCTGCAATACAGGGGACCAGGGTTCAATCCCTGGGTCGGGAAGATCTCCTGGAGAAGGGAATGGCAGCCCACTCCAGTATTCTTGCCTGGGAAATCCCATGGACAGAGGAGCCTGATGGACTACAGTTTGTGGAGTCACAAAGAGTCGGACATGACTGAGCGAGTTTCACTCATATAGCAAATTATGGCAGGCTTATTTTTTGAAACTTATTTGCATTTCTGTGTGTCCCTACTCCCACTATGAGGTGGTTGCTGGATTGCTGCTGATCATATTATAGGGTAGAAAGCAAGAGCTGCCTAAAGATAACACACAGAAGCAGTATAGGGTGGTGAATAATAGCAAGTGTTCTCCAGCTGGGCCATCTGATTTAGAAGATCTTGCATCAGGACCAGGGTTCAATCCCTGGGTCGGGAAGATCTCCTGGAGAAGGGAATGGCAGCCCACTCCAGTATTCTTGCCTGGGAAATCCCATGGACAGAGGAGCCTGATGGACTATAGTTTGTGGAGTCACAGAGTCAGACATGACTGAGCGAGTTTCACTCATATAGCAAATTATGGCAGGCTTATTTTTTGAAACTTATTTGCATTTCTGTGTGTCCCTACTCCCACTATGAGGTGGTTGCTGGATTGCTGCTGATCATATTATAGGGTAGAAAGCAAGAGCTGCCTAAAGATAACACACAGAAGCAGTATAGGGTGGTGAATAATAGCAAGTGTTCTCCAGCTGGGCCATCTGATTTAGAAGATCTTGCATCACTTCCTGGCTGTGAACCTGGGCAAATGACTTAATCTACCTGTTGTCCCATCTGTAAGTTGAGATAATGCTGCCTACCTCATGGTGTTAGTGTGACAATTAAATTAAGTAAAAACATAACATTCTTAGAACAATCATCATCATGTCATAAAGGAACTAATAAGTGCAAGTTATTTTTATTATCATAGTTGTTTCTTCCCCCCCTGAAGACCCAAACTAATTGAGGAACAGTACCTCAGAGGATGAGATGAGGGAGAGGAGCACCATGTAGGATACTGTGTGTGTTGGGAGGAGCGGACCATGTAGACAGTAGAGATTAGGGTGGCCTGGTAAAGCAGCAGTTCGTGCAAAACTCTGAAGCAGTGTCTGAGGATGGGCTGAGCCTCAGAGGGGAGCACTGCCTTCTTCATGAATCTGGGAAAGCAGGACTCTGCTCCTAAGCTTCACTAGAAGTTCCTAGGCCCAGAGGATGGCAGGAATGTCAGACTGCTAGCATCTTCCCAGTTTCCAGTCTTTTTTTCTTATTCAGGAAAAGAATGCCAAATTTTAGCGGGTCACCCCTGTAAAAGTGGCTGGATTTCCTTTTTTTTTTTTTCATATGAGAGGGAAGTAGACTTTTGAGACAAGAGTATGGGAGTGGGTTACGTTTCCTTCTCCAGCGGATCTTCCTGACCCAGGAATCAAACCCGGGTCTCCTACATCACAGGCAGATTCTTTACCTGCTGAGCCATCAGGGAAGCCCCGTAGACTTCTGTCTTAATCCATTGCTATTTTGTTTTTAAGTTTTGTATACAGCCATATTGAATCTTATGTGATTCAGCAAGGAAGTAACAAGAGTTTCAAGACCTGAAGTTCAGATGGGGACGATGGGAAAATAACTAGGACAATAGGAAAAAATAGAACAACAAATGGAAACTGAGAACTGTTAACCAAAGACTGGAGAGACCTTCTCTGGTGCTCCATGGACAAAGATGGGCTAGGATGTCCCCCAGATAACCAAGATTTTATATCCCTTCAACCTGGCAAATGGGAGAGCCACAACCAGATATACATTGATGTAATATTTCTTGCATATCTGAGTTTCTGTTTGAAATCCAGAAGCACTAAAGGGACTTAGCTGCCCATGGATTTTGTGATATTTCCCAGAATGCTTTTAATGTATTCTGCTTTATTTGATTCTTCTAAAGTTCCTTCAAAGTGATTTGTTGTTTCTGCCCAAAAGGACCCCACCTAAGACACAGACCCCACCTAGGCAGCTGTATTAATTTCTTAAGATGTCTCTTTCTTTCATCTCTGACTAGGAATATTGTAAATTATATTGTCAGATTTCATTTTTAGGGTCTTCTATCTTAAATGTTTTGCTTTTTTGAAGAGTCAGTTTCTGGGATCATGTCCATTTTTTTGCCTTACTTTTGTCATCTGCGTTATCAAAGTTTAGAGCCCCAGGAGGTGAGTGCTGGGGCTTCTTTTACCCCACGCTGCTGTTTCTTTCATTTCAGTGTCATTGCGACAAGCAGTCAGTGTTTCCTTATTGATCTAAATCAAGTCCAGAATGGCAGTTCTTGCTGCTTCCTCTACCAGCTGAGCAGGGAAATGTCAGCAAGGCGAGCCAAGAATTTATCAACTGTAATTCTCCCGCAGAATTAATCTACCGAGAGATGTGTGGCTCCTTGAATCTTTCAAATGTGTTTTTTATACATCTGGAGGATAGAGAAGAGATTCTTAGGCATGGTGTGGATAACACCTGTGGGGATTGCCTTTATTATTTAAACCTTTCACAGATTCCAGTACTTTTGGAAATTGGTTGACTGTTCAAACAAACTGAAGCCAAACGCTGGAGAGAAGTAGCTGGAAAGAACACAGAAATGGGCACTGGAGTGTAAAGCTCAAAACCCCTGCTTTGCCATTTATTCACTCTGTGATCCCACAGAAGCCTCTCTATCTTGCTGGATTTTACTCTTTCCATCTATAAAATGGAGATGCTTTTCTCTCTTCTGGATAGCTCACAAAATTGTCTGGTACCAGTGTTTAGGAACATAATTCGTTTCTGGTCAAATGTATATTATTGTCATGATCTTTACATGCCCCAAGCCCCAGTCTGCCGTCCCATATGGAGAATTGTTCAAGTCATGCAAAAAGGAGCTGAAAGGAAACTAGCATCTTCTGAGCACCAAGTATGACCCAAGCACTATGGGAAGGATACTGCATGCGCACTTCCATCTAACTTTTCCATTAGCCCAGTGAAGCATGTATTAAGGTCTATTTCTGTGTTCATTTTGTAGATCAGGTTCCAGGAATTTAAGTGATAACTTAAGTTCAAAGTCTCATAGTTGATAACTTTCAGAGACAAAATTAAAGTCCTAGGTTTACTACAAAGCTGTTTTTTAAAATTGGAGTATGATTGCTTAATAATGTTTTGTTAGTTTCTTCTGTACAACAAAGTGAATAAGCTATATGTATACATATATCCCCTCCCTCTTGTATCTCCCTCTCACCCTCTAGGTCATTACAGAGTACTGAGCTGAGCTCCCTGTGCTGAGCAGCTTCCCACTAACTAGCCATTTACCGCATGGTGAGGTGAGGTGAGGTGAAGTCGCTCAGTCGTGTCCGACTCTTTGCGACCCCGTGGACTGTAACCTACTAGGCTTCTCAGTCCATGGGATTCTCCAGGCAAGAATACTGGAGTGGATTGCCATTTCCTTCTCCAGAGGATCTTCCCAACCCAGGGATCGAACCCGGGTCTCCCACATTGGAGGCAGACGCTTTAACCTCTGAGCCACCAGGGTAGTATATGTATGTCAATCCTGACCTCCCAGTTCATCCTGTCCCCGCTTTCCAGCCTGTGTCCACAAGTCTGTTCTTTATGTCTGTGTCTGTTTCTGCCCTGCAAATAGGTTCCTTTATGCCATTGTTTTAGATTCCACATATATGCATTAATATATGATATTTGTTTTTCTCTTTATGACTTCACTCTGTATGAAAAACTCTAGATCCACCCAGGGCTTGTTTACAGTATTGGAAAGAGAGGTGAAGGAATGAGTAGCTGGAATTCCAAGGGCACCTTTTTTAATGACATATATTGGTGTTTGTTTTCTTCAGTAATTGCAATATTTTTATGACATGACATAATTTATGCACATGGAACTCCAGGGAATTTGCACCTGTAGACAATATAAGCTCAATTTACAATAACCCATCTTTTCACTGTCATCCATGAACCCAGTTAGGTCTTAGTTTACATCACTCCTCTGCTCAGAGCTCTCCAATGGTTTCTCAACCCACTCTGAGCGAAAGCCAGGCTCACAGTGGCCCCGCGGGCCCTGTGTGTTTGTCCTCTCCCACCCTTACTTCCTGGTCCTCCTTGCTTGTTACTCTTCCCTAGTCTTCCCTGCTCCCATGCATCTTGCCAATCCTCTAGGCTGCCAAGGATTCTCCTGCCTCTGGACCTTTGCATCTGCTATTGCCCAGATGTCCACACGTCTCACACACACTTCCTTCAAGTCTCTGAACATCTCAGTGAGACTTCCCCTGACCATCCTTCAGCATTTTGAGTGCTGTCTCTCCCTACAGCCTTCCCATGTCTGAAAGAAGTCCCTTTCTCCTTCCCAGGAGGAGGAAATAAAACTGCTCCTTCCAGGACACAGAAAGCCTTTAAACAGCCCTTCACAGCATCAGACCAGGAACAACTTTAGAAACCACTGCCATCAATTCTTTAATATTATAGATAAAGGAGGCCAGTAGCTGGGGGGAATTACTTATTCAAGAATGAGGAGCTGTACAGCGATGGGTCTGGGAAGAGAATGCAAGATCATTCATGTGCTTACTCATCTAACAAGTACCTATTTAGGACCTCATACCTATTAGGATCTTGAATAAAAACAGTTTCAGTTCTTACCTACCTGAAGAGCCTACAGCCTCAGGTCAACCTTACTGAACAAATCATTACATAAACAAGTGTGAAACCCAGCTATGACAGATGGTGCAAGGGAGAAGTTCTTGGTGCTTTGAGAACATAGTTTGGAGGTTTGACTTGAGCGGAGAGCTCAATCAACACTTTGTTTTTCTCTGTTAGTAGGATTTTTTTTTAAATCCTTTTTTAAAATTGAAGTATAGTTGATTTACAGTGTTGTATTTCTGGTATAAAACAAATGATTCAGTTATATATATACATATATGTGTATTCTTTTTCATATGCTTTTCCATTATGCATTGAATATAGTTCCCTGAGCTATACATGATGACTTTGTTGTTTATATTTTACGTATTGTTTGTATCTGTTAATTTCACGCTCCCAGTTCATCACTCCCACAGCTCTCCCCATTGGCAGCTGAAGTCTGTTTTCTGTGTGAGTGTTTCTGTTTTGTAGATAAGTTCATTGGTGTCATATTCTAGTTTCCACATATCATATGGTATTTGTCTTTTTCTTTGTGACTTCTCAGTGAACACTTTCTTGATGGAATAGTGCTAAAGCTGAGAATGAAAGGGTGATAGGCAGCTGATGGAGGAGCAAGGGCATTTTAGGCAGTGGGGTAGAGGGTGGTGTGAGATGAGGTTAGAAATGGAGGTGGAGGTTGGAGCCTGCAGCTCCCTATAAGCCATGATAAGAAACTTTATCTTTATCCTAGAAATATTGCAAGGTTTATCTGATTCCTATTTCTATTCCTTACCTTTAATCGCACTGTCAAATAATGTTAAGGATAAGTAATAGAGGAGGCAGATTCAATTTCTATTTATATCCAGAAATCATCGAAAGGGCAAAAACTAAACTTGAAAGGACATTCCTTCAGTCCCTTACTTCATCCTACTTCCTTGCCTGCCTAGGCAGTCAAATGCCTTCTGTCTATTTCCAATCCAGATTTGTGTAAACACTGCACACGCACGCACACACACACATGCTTCATATGCACTTCTTCATTTTAGCAAACAATGTCTTGACATTCCTGATACAGAGATAACAGAGCTTATTTTGATTAATCTCACTTAATTACAATTAGTTTATCCTCTTGGGTCATTTGATCTGCAATCACTTGCTGTCAGGGTGCTGAAAATTATGCCTATCCTGCTTTCTCCAAATGATGGCAGTGCAACTGAGAGGTCTCCTGGTATTATAGTGAAGTTCCACTCTCTGGTTCCAGAACGAAGAGAAGACCCAGGAGCACCATTATTAGCTATTTGAAGTTTTGTGGTGTAACCTGTTTGCCTGGTTAAACATTGCTCTTCTGTAAGAACCATGTGTGTCCAGCATCTGGGGCTTTGTTGACCCTGGAGAGATGGCCCCTCTCAGAGCTCATCTTCCATATGCAAGTCAGCCAATGCAAAGCTCACTTCTCCTGCCTCCTTTATCAAGCTCTGACACTGAGCCACTTCTCTGCACCAGTCACTGCAGGGTCAGGTACTAGACAAGAGGAGAAAGCCCTTCACCTAGAGCCTACTGAAATTTTAACTAGCCAACCCTAAGCCTGCTTAGTCTGTCTCACCTGTCCCTTCCCTGGAAACCACAGCAGGGCCTCTTGTCCACATTTTTCTCCTATTCCTTCTGCCTCTGGACCTGTCCTGCTACTTCCCCACATGACCCTGCATGGTGTGCCAGTCCCCTCCTCTTGGGAACTGTGAGTAACAAACTTTTCAGTGACAACCATCTCCTAATCTGTTGGCCTCATCATTCCTGAATGATAGCAAAACCTACATTTTAAAGGGCTTCCCAGGTGGCTCAGTGGTAAAGAATCCACCTGCCAGTGCAGGAGATGTGGGTTCAGTCCCTGGGTTGGGAAGATGCCTTGGAGAAGGACATGGCAATCCACTCCTATGGACAGAGGAGCCTAATGGGCTACAATTCATGGAGTTGCAAGAGTTGGACATGATTTAGTGACTGAAAGCAGTATTTTAAAACCTCTTCCTCAGACTGGTTTCTTTCATTCCCTTCTGAGAAATCCCACGTGACATCCCTTTGGTCTTCTTGGGACGTATGATGGTGGAATGGCAAGGATTCTGGAGCCTAGAACACCTGAGTTAATTGCCCTGATGCACCCCTTACCAGCTGCAAGACTGGGCTTTTGCTTCACTACCTTTTTTTTTTTTCCTTTGTTGAAATTATTTATTTATGTGGCTGCATTGGCTCTTAGTTCCCACACGTGGCATCTTCACTGTGGTGTAAGGGCTTCTCTCTCATTGTGGTACGTGGGCTCCAGAGCACTGGGGTCAGTAGTTGCGATGCAGTGGCTTAGCTGCCCCACAGGATGTGGGATCTTAGTTCCTTGACCAGGGATCGAATCCACGCCCCCCGCACTGGAAGGTGAATTCTCAGCCAGGGAACCACCAGCAAAGTCCCCTTGCTTCCCCTCCATGACCCTTACTTCCCATGCACAGAGAAGAGGATCACAGCATCTGTGTCCCAGGGCTGGTTGAGGATGAGGTGATGAAGGTCCTGCAGCCAGCACAGGACCAGGACATGGCAGCTGCTTTCTGTCCGTGCATTCTCTCCTCCTGTCTGTAACGTAGAGCTGCCTCTGCTGTCTGCTTTCTGTCTGCCTATTTTTGTTGTTGTTCAGTCAACCAGGAATCTTGAAGAAAACCCGTGATGACTTATTGTAAGCTCTTCAACCTTTGCTTCCTGTATTTGTTAACCTCCAGCCAACCAGAGCCTTTTATTTTCCCATTCATAAGCCCCCTGCCAACCCTGACAGGTTCTGAGAGTGGGTTTTTGATGAACTGCTTGGACCTAACGTTCCCTCCAGCTGCTCCCCTCTTGATGATGGCTTATCAAACAAAGAGTTATCTTAAGAGCACAGGGCTTGGAGTCAGGCCTGAGGTCAGTGCCGACTCTGTTTCTTATGTAGGACCTGGGCACTCTGGTTAACCATTCTAAGCCTTAACTTCCTCGTTTGCAAAATCAGGTTAAAAATGTACACAGTGCCTATATCTCGGGGCTGTTTTGTGAGGCAGATGGGACAATGTATAACAAGAAGTGTAAAGTGATGGAACGCTAGGAGGGACTGTAGTTAAAAATACAAGCGGCAGTTGGGGTTGGCCCTCTGTTTTTCCTCTTCTGTGTATCTTGTACTGCTCTCTCTACTTTCTGGCATCCCTGTATCCTGCTCCCTCCCAGCCCAGGTCTCTCACTGCTCTACCCTTCTCTTCTCCCTCTCACCCCTATGCTGTTGATGGTTCTCAGAGTCCAAACTTAAAGACCTTTCTTTCCTGCAAGGATTTGCAGAGAAACACCTGTGAAAGGGACAGGGAAACCACAAGGAAGATAAAAGGAAAAGAAAGGATCAACTCTTTGTGTACCTACTATGTCCCAGGTACTATTTCACATAAATTTCTTAGTCCTGGAAAGTAGGAATCCTTAGCATTGTCACTTTGCAAATGAGGACATGGAGGCTCAGGGAGGTGCAATAACTAGCTGGGAAGCAATGAATCCTTGATTCAAATGAGATCTGTTAAAGTGTTTATTTTTGGCTGTGCTGGGTTTTCATTGCTTCACGGACTTTTGTCCAGTGGCGGCAAGCGGGGGCTACCCTCTAGTTGCAGTGTGCCAGCTTCTCATTGCAGTGGCTTCTCTTGTTACAGAGCATGGGCTCTAGGGCCTTTAGGTTTCAGTAGTTGTGGCTCTTGGGTGGCTCTGGGCTCTAGAGCACAGGCTGAGTAGTTGTGGCACATGAGCTTTGTTGCTTTGAGGCATGTGGGCTCTTCTGAGACCAGGGATCTAACACAAGTCTTCCTGCACTGGCAGGTAAGTTCTTTTGCACTGAGCCACCGGGGAAGCCCCAGTTGCTGAATCCTATGAACATTGTTTTGAAGTTCTGATGGTAGATTTGCTATGTCATGTCAGGCAGGCAGGACAGGCAGGTCTCTGTAGACCAGTGGGAGTGTCTCAGTCCTCTCTGTCTTGCCCATTCGCAGGCCTTCAGACTGCTGCTTTCTCCTGCTGCCAGGAGGAAGACCACAAAGCAGTGTCCATCTCCTCTCTGTCTACTGGAGCTGCTTTTTTCCTGAGCCCATGGCCCCTCATATTCAATGATTGGTGGAAATCATAAAGTTCCATAAATAGTATGTAGACAAAGCTCATCTCTGAGCTTATTCCCATTACTAACCACATATGCAGGACCAACTATTAATACATAATCTGCTGTGTGTGTTGTTCAGTGGTGTTGTGTCTGACTCTTTGCAACCCCATGGGCTGCAGTACACCAGGCTTCCCTGTCCTTCACTATCTACTGGAGTTTGCTCAAACTCATTCCATTGAGTTGATGGTGCCATCAAGCCATCTCATCCTCCATTGCCCTCCTTTCCTGCCCTCAACCTTTTCCAAAATCAGGGTCTTTTCCAAGGAGTTGGCTCTTCACATCAGGTGGCCAAATTATTGGAGCTTTGGCTTCAGCATCAGTCCTTCCAATGAATATTCAGGGTTTATTTCTTTTAGGATTGACTGGTTTGTACTTCTTGCTGTTCAAGTGACTCTCAAGAGTCTTCTCCAGCACCACAGTTCGAAAGCATCAATTCTTTAACATTCAGCCTTTTTTATGGTCCAACTCTCACATCCATACATGACTACTTGAAAAACCATATACACAGTTGACTATACAGACCTTTGTTGGCAAATTGATTACTCTGCCTTTTAATATGCTGTCTAGATTTGTTGTAGCTTTAGTGCCAAGAAGTAAGCATCTTTTAATTTCATGGCTGTAGTCACCATCTGCAGTGATTTTTGAGCCCAAGAAAATAAAGTCTCTCACTGTTTCCACTGATTCCCCATCTATTTGCCGTGAAGTGATGGGACTGGATGTCATGATCTTAGTGTTTTGAATGCTGAGTTTTAAGTCAGCTTTTTCACTTTCCTCTTTCACCTTCATCTGGAGGCTCTTTAGTTCCTGTTTGCTTTCTGCCATAAGGGTGGTGTCATCTGCATATCTGAGGTTGTTGATATTTCTCCCAGCAATCTTGATTCCAGCTTGTGCTTCTTCCATCCCAGCGTTTCTCATGATGTACTCTGCATATAAGTTAAATAAGCAGGGTGACATATATACAGCCTTGACGTACTCCTTTCCTAATTTGGAACCAGTCTATTGTTCCATGTCTGGTTCTAATTATTGCTTCTTGACCTGCATACAAGTTTCTCAGGAGGTAGGTCAGGTGGTCTGGTATTCCCATCTCTTTAAGAATTTTCCGTGGTGTGTTGTGATCCACAGAGTCAAAGCCTTCAGTATAGTCAATGAAGCAGAAGCAGGTGTTTTTCTGGAATTCCTTTGCTTTTCCTATGTCCAGTGAATGTTGGCAATTTGATCTCTGGTTCCTCTGCCTTTTCTAAATCCAGCTTATACATCTGGAAAGTTTTTGGTTCACATACTGTTGAAGCCTGACTTGAAGGATTTTGAGCATTACCTTGCTAGCATGTGAAATGAGGACAACTGTGTGGTAGTTTGAACATTCTTTGGCATTGCCCTTCTTTGGTATTAGAATAAAAACTGATTTTTCCCAGTCCTATGACCACTGCCGAGTTTTCCAAATTTTCCAGATTTCCAATTTCCAACTATTGAGTGTAGCACATTAACAGTATCATCTTTTAGGATTTGAAATAGATCAGTTGGAAATCCATCACCTCCACTAGCTTTGTTTGTGGTAATTCTTCCTAAGGCCCACTTCACTTTGTACTCTAGGATGTCTGGCTCTAGGTGAGTGATCCCACCACTGTGGTTATCTGGGTCATTAAGGCTGTCTTTGTACAGTTCTTCTGTGTATTCTTGCCACCTCTTCTTGATATCTCCTGCTTATGTTGGGTCCTTACAGTTTCTGTCCTTTATTGTTCCCATCTTTTCATGAAATGTTCCCTTGATCTCTCTAATTTTTTTTAAAGAAATCTCTAGTCTTTCCCATTTTATTGTTTTCTTCTATTCCTTTGCATTGTTCACTTAAGAAGGCTTTCTTATCTCTCCTTGCTTTTCTTTGGAACTCTGCATTCAGATGGGTATGTTTCTCCTTTTCTCCTTTGCCTTTTGCCTCTCTTTTTTTCTCAGCTGTTTGTAAAGCCTCCTTAGACAAGCATTTTGCCTTTTTGCACTTCTTTTTCTTGAGGATGGCTTTGGTCACCATCTCCTGTACGATTTTATGAACCTCTGTTCATAAGGAGGTTCTTCAGGCACTCTGTCTATCATATCTAATCCTTTGAATTTATTTGTCACTACCACTGTATAATCATAAGGGATTTGTTTTAGGTCATACCTGAAAGGCCTAGTGGTTTTTCCTACCTTCTTCAATTTGAGGCTGAATTTTACAATAAGGAGCGATAATCTGAGCCACAGTCAGTTCCCAGTCTTGTTTTTGCTAACTGTATAGAGCTTCTCCATCTTTGGCTACAAATAATGTAATCAATCTGATTTCAGTATTACCATCTGGTGATGTCCACGTGTAGTCATCTCTTGTGCTGTTGGAGGACGGTGTTTGCTGTGACCAGTATGTTCTTTTGGCAAAACTCTGTTAGCCTTTTTCCTACTTCATTTTGTACTCCATGGCCAAACTTGTCTGTTACTCCAGGTATCTCTTGATCTCCTACTTTTGCATTCCAGACCCCTATGATGAAAAGGACATCTTTTTTTTTTTTTGGTGTTAGTTCTGTAAGGTCTTGTAGGCCTTCATAGAACCGTTCAGCTTTAGCTTCTTCAGCATTAGTGGTTGGAGCATAAACTTGGATTACTCTGGTTTTGAATGGTTTGCTTGGAAGTGAACTGAGATCATTCTGTCATTTTTGAGATTGCACACAAGTACTGCATTTTGGACCTTTTGTTGACTATGACATTTATTCTAAGGGATTCTTGCTCACAGTAGTAGATATAATGGTCATCTGAAGTAAATTTGCCATTCCCATCCATTTCAGTTCACTGATTCCTAAAATGTTGATGTTCACCCTTGCCATGTCCTGTTTGACCACTTACAATTTATCTTGATTCACAGACATAACATTCCAGGTTCTCATGCAATATTGTTCTTTACAGCATCAGACTTTACTTTCATCATCAGATACATCCACAACTGGGCATCGTTTCCTCTTTGATTCAGCCTCTTCATTCTTTCTGGGGATATTTCTCCACTCTCCTCCAGTAGCATTGGGGATTCTATCGACCTGCAGGCTTCATCTTTCAGTGTCATATCATTTTGCCTTTTCAGACTGTTCATGGGGTTCTCAAGGCAAGAATGCTGAAGTGGTTTGCCATTCCCTTCTCCAGTGAACCACATTCTGTCAGACCTCTCCACCACGACCCGTCTGTTTCTGGTGGCCCTACCTGTGGATTGAACCTGGGTCTCCTGCATGCAGGCAGATTCTTTACTGTCTGAGCCACCAGGGAAGATAATAATCTGTGGGGCCTAGTGCAAAATGAAAATACGGGGCTTCTTGCCTAGTAATATTTCTTAAATAGTGAACCAGTCACTTGAGTTGGGGTTTCTACAGTATCTAGTGATGACTCTGGACATGCAATCAGGGCTTCATAAATATTTGGGAAAAGCTGATTGATTCTTAAAAGTACGTAGAGATCATATTATGTGTGGTCCGTGGACCAGCAGCCAGTGTACCACATGGGAGTTTGTTAAAAATGGCGAATTTCAGGCCTCATGTAGTGAATCAGGTTTTAAGATCCTCCCAAGTGATTCATTAAAGTTTTGAGAAGCACTGGTGTGGGCAAAAAAAAAAAAAAAAAGAGATATGATCCTAAAGACTAGGATTATTGTTACTACTAAGGATCTTTCTAAGGATCTTTCAAAAGTGAAGATCCTGTAATCTTGTGTTTATCTGAATCCTTGGGAAACTGTGCAGATAACTGCCAAGGTTGTAATCCATGGGGCACATAGACCTGGGTTCAGTTTTCAGGACTCTAATTTTACCTCTCTGAGTTTCTGTTCTCTTATCTTCACACCATATTTTCTATTGCAGATGAAATAAAATCATGGATATTGTTCAGCAAATGTTTATTCCATCCTGCTCCTTCCCCCAGTTCTGGACTCACCTTTACCTGCATTGATGAGAATGGTTTCTGATTACCAAGCAGCATTAGGAAAAGAACTTTAAGGAGGGGGAGACCACGTGTCTCCTCATTCTCTTTGTCCTCACATCCCATACTCATGTCACTTCCATCCACCAAAACTGCAGAGGACAGTCCTAGGAGTCAGAAAAATAGTGTTTGAGATGTGGCTCCCAAACTGCTTCACTTCACTGAGCCTCAGTTTCCTCATTTATGAAAAGAATAATCCCACCTCTTATGGGATTCCAACAGGCAAGAGAAGCAGCAGGTCTAGCCCACCAACACATAAGTGCTCCATCAGAGGTAGCAGTGGCGGTTGCCGGTGGCTCTGAACACCGTTAGAATCTTCACAGCAGATCAGTTGTGGGAAGAAGTGATTAAACAGGGTCTTCATGAGCCTTTTCTGTTGGATTAGACAAAGGTTTTTATGTTTGTAGGTTTTATGTTCTAAGTAACTCAGAGTTGATTAAGTTTCCAAGCTCAGAGTCGCCTTTTGTTCCATAATGTATATAGGATGCACTTTAGAGTGCATCACTTATGGAGGGGTTTCTGGGATTTTGGAATCTGAGAGTGACTAGCTTTGTGTGGTGCAGTGACCATGTACCAACAAGAAAACAGAGGCATTTCTAAGACTTCTGAGGGGCAGCTCTTTGTTTTGAAACCAGATTGCCAAGCCAGTCTACACAGAGAGCTCTTGGCCCTTTTCTTTCATGGGTGTTAGTGTCATGGGGGTAAGAGTGTCTTCTCTCACCTAGTTTCTAAACCATGAAAGGTCTGAATACTAAATATTTATCATAATATTATTGGGAAGAAAATCAAGTTGCTCAGTTCTACCTAAATGTTAAATAATCCTTGGAGAGAGTGGAAACATTAGTGAGATAGATAATGTGGGCTCATATATAATGAAGTCAGGGAAAGGTCTAGAATTGTTGTTTTACCTTTTTCTTATAGATCTGGGAAGCTGGAAAAATCCCAAAGGCTCACATTTATATCTGCATATAACATGCACTCATTGGAACACACACAGTATTTCAATTAGTTGCTATATCTTAAAAGTTGCTACAGAACGTGAAGCAGGGAGCACTTCCACTGGCAGGATCATGAACGTGACCACTTCCGTTGTCAGGTGATGAGGCAGCAGAGTCGGGTGAAGGAAGTGTCCTGTGACAGCGAGCTCTGCTACGGGCACCACTCACGTGACCATCTCAGCAGTACACGTGTGCACATTGGTGGGGAGCCTTCTGAGTTCCAGCTTCTCCACCACCGTCTGCCATAAATGTTTGTTACATCTTGTGCTATATAGTATTAATGAACTCAAAAAAACTCACATATATATCATATCTATTTTCTGAATTGCCCTGTATATGTGTACCTACTTCTCATTCAAAACACTAAGCTAGCAAGATAACTGTCCGTGCGCTTCAAAAATGTCCTTGTCGTAAGGGACAAAAAAGAACCAAGAATTGTTCCTCATTAAAGACTATGGGCAACTAAGATGTAATATCTTGGACAGGGTCTTGGGATCAGGGGTGGAGGTAAGGGATGGACATTAAAAGTGTTACCGATATAAAACATTACTAGAACAACTGGCAGACTTTAAATGTAGGCTGTGAGTTAGATGATAGTATCACATCAGTGTTAAATTGCACTGCAGTTACAGATGGGAATGTCTTTATTTAAAAAATACATGCTAAAATATTGGGATGTAAGGGGCATGACATATGCAATTTACTCTGCAATGTTTCAGAAAAAAATATTATAGACAGAGATATGAAGCATATGTGGCCAAATGTTAACAAAGGGTGAAACTAAATAAGGGTATACGAAAGTCATTTGTATTCTTCTTGGCACTCTTCTGCACTGTAAGTTTAAAAATAAACTGCTTCCATGAATGTAATATGGTGAAACATCTTGGCATCGTCTGTTTACTTTTCATTTAACTAGATAATTCTACATGACACAAAAATAGATTGTGCCTGGCTTACTGTTGTATTCACATGCCCGTCATGGAGCAGATACTCAGTTGTGTGGAATACAGAAGAAGTGACAAAGATGCTACCACAGCCTTGGCTTCTTTGCTTTGGAACCACAGCAGCATTACTTACCCAGGAATCTGTTGATGAGTCTTTCCTGAGCAAGCCTTGTCAATCATTTCGTGGCAGTGTCCGGCCTCATTGACCAGATAGTCTTGGTACCTGAGAACCAAGTAAGAAACACTTCCCCACTGACTGACACTCCTGCATTTCAGAAGATGCTATCTCTGAAGACTATTGACTGTGTTGTAATAAACCAATAATCAAATCCATCAAATATTCACAAGAGAACCCCTACATCTTTGTGGCGTCCCACCGTCTCAGAATCATCAATCATCTCTTGAAACTAGAGAACACTTACTAAGAACATTCTTGTTAAATGAGTGAAAACAAAGACAGGTATATCTTTGATACTAGATTCTCTCTGGATCTGAAACTTCTTAGAATGCATTTGGTAGATAACTGACTATCCTAAACTTTACTGACACTGGACTGAAAAATAAACCCTTGGGATTAAAAAAAGCAAGAGGAAAAAAAAAAGCATGCAGTCATGAACCAGATGAAGATAGAACTGTATAAGCCCATTAGCCAAGCTGATCTCAATATCTTAGAAGGAGATAGCAGCATAGAGTAGAACAACGTGGGTTTCAGATGTCAGCTAGATTTTGATTCAAATTCCAGCACCTCCTTAACAACCTCTGTGAATTAAAGTAAATAAAGTAATTTCTTGCAGGACCAGTTCCATTAGCTAAATAATAGAGCTAATAATACCTTTCTTATATTATAATATGCTGTGAAGACCCATCAATGCCAACTCCCATAGATGTCTTGGCTCTGTAAATGGCAGCTCTTATTATCTTCAGCAAGAGGGTGCAGGGGCCGCATCTGAGAGGGGATTTTAATCACGTTTCTTCCACTAACACAGAGCTCCCTAAAGGCCTGGTAACCACAAATGAAGCCTTAACTCAAAGACAGTAGAGTCTTTGAAAGGAACAGAATTAAAGTAGAGTCTGTCCTTTCATGATGGGGTACAAAGACGCTATTAGTCAATTCAGCAAATATGTCCTCTGTAAATCAGCTCAAGGCATTCGGAGAGATGACTTTGAAGCGGTACCCTGTTGAGGTCCAAAGGGGAGCTGAAAACTTAAGTGTTTCTACCTGGGCCACACCATCTAGGAAATAACCCAGGAGAAGTGTGCAGGGAATCAATTACTGCCCTCCTAGAGTTGATCTCAGCTGTCTATATATGGTTATAGATTTCCCAGACCTGTTTCAAATGAATTTTCAGAAAGCCTGTGAACATTGCAAGTTTTGGAGCATCTAAAAAAGGGTTGCTCTCTAGGGTGTTGCATTATTGGAGGGATGGTGAAGAATCAGGAATCTCACAATATTCCATTGGTTCAAATCCTCTGTCAGTATTGAAATATTCATTTATTTATGGCTGTGTCAGTAAGTTGTGGCACATGGATTTTTCATTGTGGTGTAGGGGCTTCTCTTTAGTTGTGGCACGTGGACTCTGTAGTTTGTGGTGCTTGGACTTAGTTGCCCCATGGCATGTGGGATCTCAGTTCCCCAACCAGGGATTGAACCCACATCCTCTGCATTGGAAGGTAGATTCTTAACCCCTGGACCACCAGGGAAGGCCCTCTGACAATATTTAGTACATTTCTTTTTTTTATTGGTGAAGAGAGCATCATTGCAGGTTACATGGCTTTGGATTTAAACAGGTAGGCTTGGGTTTTAAATTTTGATTCTGTGATATATGGACTATGTGAATTTGGGGAAGTTACTTAATTTCTCAGAGCTCAGTTTCCCCATCAATAAACAGTAATATCCACTTTGCTGTTTTGCTGCAAGGCTTCAATGAGCTCATGCATGCCAAAGGTCTTGCACAGTGGTTACTCAATAAATCTCAGCTCTCTTGTACACTGAGTATTATGGGGGCTGAATGAAACAATCCTCTCCTTCCTCCCAGCTGAAAGCCAAGATGGTATTGGCTTATTTAAGCATGAAAACATCAGTGTGCCCCATTTGTAGGCTTGTTTTACCCTAGGAAACTGATATGAAGGAGTCGACATCTGCAGCAGTTGCTTCTGCCCAAGTGGCTGCAGCTCCGCACACAGGAGCTGGGGCTGCAGTGAGCTGCTGCTCGCAACATAAGTTCTGGGAATTCACGCTGTTGGCTCTACCGACCTCAGTCTCCACTGGGTTGGCAGTCTCTGTGCTGAACTTGGGCATCAGCCAACATCTGCACTCTAGCCTTAAGTGAGATTGGCTTCAGAGCGTCAGGCACCCGTCTTGGGGGAAAGTAGGATTTTTCTCTTATTGGTATGGAGTGTCAGATTCTGACTTTAACAAATTCAGTGTACTGAAGCAATACCATCCCCCAATTTATACCTATTGTGTCTAAGTAATTAGCACCTTCTTTCATTCTCACTTTGGATAACAAATTATGTAGACACAACCATACTCATAGAAATGCAAGTGAAAGCAAGGTGGCTGGGCATGATTCAAGGGCCATGAAAAATTTAAAAAATAAGTTTTAGGGAATTAAATTTGATTTTCAACACTGAGGAATTAGAGCCACCAGCATATGAAAGTTTGAGAGAAAGAGACTGTGTGTGTGTGTGCAGGGGAAGGAAAAGGTGGTGGGCCAGGAGATGCTTAACAACCAGCTCTCAGGGCGTTGGTGCCCTGGTTTGTGGTGGTTTCTGATTTCCATGGTGTAAATACTATGATCACAGATGATTTCATGCTACAAATGTGATGTTACTGAACACAGGAGCAAGAAAGAGATGTGCACGGTAAGTTCTCGTGAGCTAGTATGAGCTGGCTCCCATGCACCAATGGAAAATGGGGATTTTACATGAACTTTGAATACTTCTGTGATGTTTCACTTTTTACAATATTCATGTATAACTTTCATAATAACAAATCCTGCATATATGTAGCATATTTACATGATATATATACATATACACACACACACTCATGAGACATAAATACACACACGCATTTACATATTGGGTTGGCTAAAAAAATTTGTTCACGTTTTTCTATAAGATCGTACCAAAAACCTGAACAATTTTTTTGGTCAACCCAACATATCTGTGTGAAAGTTAGTCTTAACAGTCTTCCTAAAGTTTTTAGTAAATTTGAGCAAATGCACTTGAGTGTGTAACACACTGAGGGGCTCTCATAAATCTGGCTGCCGCAGGGTCTCATAAGTTCATAATTGTCATAAGCTGCCATGATTTACCTTGCTAGCCCACATCTGATACCTAAAACCCCCGGCCTTCATGTTGTGATGGAAGCTAAACAGTGGGAAACTGCTTTGAGGTCGCGAGTGTGAAATGAGATCTAACCTCAGGTAGGGAGAAAAAGAAGTTCAGTTCAAATGACGAGCGAACACAATGGAAGGACAGAAGTGTAAAGTTGCCGTTTATCAACTTTGCTTTCTACACTGAGTGTCTCCAGCAGGTCCTTAAGAGAGTGGGAGGGGAGTGAGGAAGAAACAGTCTGTACTTGCATTTACTGAGGCAGGCTTGCTGGTCACGCTGCAACTCAATACAAACAGCCCGGCAGAGTGGGGCCCTGACTGTGGTTCTCATCAGTGTAAACACAACATTAATAATGAAGATTCAAGAAAATGGGTAAAAAGTCCAGTGTCGCCTCAGTCTGTGTGATGGTGAAGGTGCTGGCCTACCCTTGGATGGGTCCCCAAGGGAGCCTGAGGTCATGACCTTGCCCAGCCGCAGCAGAGCAGACATGAACAGAGAGGAGCCCCACAATTCTTCCCAAAGTTCTCCCAATGGGCTCATGAATCTTCAGGACTGAATAATGAAAGTTCTTCTAAAGGCCTGAGAGGTTCACACCTTTCACGTGCACAGAAACCATCCATTTAAAGCCCTGTCCCCATGACTCAGTCACTGCCCAAAGAAAACGTGACCAGCTGTACAGTAGCTGGTCTTTGCACTTCCACAGTCCTCTGTAGCCCCTGGATTCTGAACAGTTGGGAATTTAAGGTCATGGGGCCTTGAGGACCATCCTGAAGAAGGCTACCCATGTTTAAATACTGGTTGAAGACTCTTGTCTTCTTGGTTGAGCCACTGCTGATCAAGGGATGTTAGCTGAGGCAGCTGGTTTTCCTTCGGAGCCTTAAAGGATCAGGTTTCCTATTTGGGATTCCCAGACTCAAAACAAAGAAAACCCCCTAAAACAAAACAAGAGTGACCTTGAGGATAAGGAGCCAATCAACCCTACCTCCAGGTCCTGTCAAGTACAATGTCAAGTACAATAGTTCGATCATTGGCGTGCCCTCTTTTTGGATACATGGTTAAACTGTAGGGTGAAAAAGAAAGTTTTCTCTGATAAAGAGACATTTTTGCTTTTATTTCCTGGGATGGATAACCCCAGAACCCTGCCTTCCCTTAAAAAAAAAAAAAAAAAGGAAAACAATGAAAATATCCCAAAGACCTGGCTATGTGGCTTTGTGGAAGGATAACCCCCTTGCTCCCTCTCACCCTCCGTGTCCCATTCTTGGAGAGACTGCGTAGATGGGTGATTTCCCCTGCTCGAATGACGGATCATGGGCCAGAGCGGGGTTGGCCAGATCCTTGTCCCAGATCTCCATAATGAGGGCAGCTTAGTCGGGCCAAAGAGGCAAATAAAAACAAACCAAAACAGCGATGCTCAATTTGAGTTTGAAGGCTGGGCCCCAAACAGCAAGTGGCTCTCCACCCCCTGCAGAAAGTCTATTGCTCGTGGTGGGCTTCCTGGTGCTAGCTGTTGTTCTCAGCCGTGAGATATTTGAGGGCAGCAAAGCCATAGCGGCGGGACATGTCCTGCTGAAACTCTTCCTTCAGGGTTTTGAGACAGATGCGGTATTGCTTGTTGGACCGGAACTTGGTGATGTCGAAGCTGGGGGCGTGAGGCATGTGGATCATGTATGCATTGGGCAGCACAATGAATTCATACTCCTGGAAGCAGACAAGAACAGACTGAGACCTGCAGAGTCCCCCAGTGATGTACAATGAGCACCCAAACAGACAGCTACTTGACTAAACAAAGGAATGAAGTCGCGTATGACCCCAGTACCAGGGCAGCACCATGGACAGCATCACCATGTGGATGAGGGCAGTTAGTTCAAGGTTGTCTCCATGACCCTGGGTACATTACCTGGCTTCTCTGAGCCTTAGTTTTCTCATCTATAAACTGAAAGTAATTCTACTCCCTTGAGACTATTACCACAGTCACACCTACAGTATACTACAGTATAGTTCAGTCTATAACTGAACTACGAAGGCAGAACTGAGGAGCTCAAAAAGAAACTTACTGGCCCCACAAGTCCCCCTAAATTTACTATCTGGTCCTTGGAGAAAAGCTTTGCAGACCTCTGGTTTAACCTATTAGAATTCTGTAGGTGATTTCGAGGCGGTGCTCAAAAAGTATTAGCTGAATGAATAAAAGGGTTTCATGATTAAACACAGCCTGAAAATCACTCCTTTAGTTATAGGGTAGAATAGCTGCACCTTTTCTGCATGTTTGGTGTCATTTATATGGAATTCCTAGAATGCTTTGTGTCAGTTACATGGCTCACAGGCTGAGTGATGAATGGTCATCAGTGACTCATCTTCATCACTCGGCTGAATAAGGATGAGGGGGTGAAATGGTTTGTTCCAGAACACTCAGATGTGCTGGGGACCTGGCTGGGAACCCAACTGTCACCCAAGGGAGGAGAAAGAAAGATGGATTAGGAATCAACAGAGCTGAGAACAAGTACTGTCACATTCTTACTCTAGGACCATGAACACATATTGTTCCTTCTTGAGTCCCTGCCTTCTTATCTCCAAGGCCCTTTCAGCTCTGAGGTACAGGCCTCCCCTCCCCACCTCCCTACTGCCCCCACAGTACTGGGGCCATAACATTCTACTCTTCTCACCTGGGCATCTAATTCCATGATGTGAGCCACCTTGTTCCAGCCAAAGCCCACAAACCTCCGGTCGTACTCAGGGCAGTCCCGTCTCACAACAACATACGGCTCGAAATCGGCCTCCCACTCAACCCGGTAAGGCGTGGTGGCAGTCCGCCACTTGGCAAAGTTTGTGGGTGCGTGGCCTTTTGTCCAGACATGGTACCTGGGACACAAGGAGAACAGCCATTGGTGGAGGGGAAGGAAGCAGAGGTTTCCAAATGCTGGTCTGGAGGATGAAGAGGTATATGCTGATACAGTCTTTGTTGTGGGTTGAATTTTTGTCCCCATTCCTCCCCTTCCCCTCCGCCCCAGCCAAAGCTATGTTCAAGTCTTGACCCCTAGTATCCATGAATGCAACCTATTTGGAGAGAAGGTCTTTGCAGACGTAATCAAGTCAAGAGGAGGTCACAGTGGATTGTTGTGGTCTCAAATCCAAAGTCCTTATAAAAGGAGGAAATTTTGGACACAGAGATATGCAGGAGGACTCCATGTGCAGATATGGGCAGAGATGAAGTGAGACACCTCCAAGCCAAGGGATGCCATGGATTGCTGGCAACCACCAGAAGTTAGAAAGAGGCAAGAAAGAAATCTGCCCTTGAGCCTTTGGAGGAAGCAAGGAACTACCAACACCACCTCGATTTTGGACTTCTGGTTTGCAGAATGGTGAGGATAAGTTTCTGTCATTTTAAGCCACCCAGTTTGTAGTACTTTGCTATAGCAACAAAAGTGAAAGTTGCTCCGTCATGTCTGACTCTCTGCAACCCCATGGACTATACAGCCTATGGAATTCTCCTGGCCAGAATACTGGAGTGGGTAGCTGTTCCCTTCTCCAGGGATCTTCTCAATTCAGGGATTGAACCCAGGTCTCCTACACTTCAGGCAGATTCTTTACCAACTGAGCCACCAGGGAAGCCCAAGAATACCAGAGTAGGTAGCCTATCCCTCCTCCAATGGATCTTCCCAACCCAGGAATCAAATCAGGGTCTCCTGCATTGCAGATGGATTCTTTACCAGTTGAGCTACCAGGGAAGCCCTATAGCAACAGAGACAGCCTCTTACATATTTTTTTAGCATTAGAGTGGTTGAGCAGCGTGACCAAGACCAAGTAATGTTGAAATATATTTTTCCTGAATTCCTATTTTTTTTGTTTTTTTTCTACCCTTGTGCTCATGCGCTCAGTGGTGTCTGACTCTTTGAGGTCCCATGGACTGTAGTCTGCCAGGCTCCCCTGTCCTTGGGATTTTCCAGGCAGGAATGGTGGAGTGGGTTGCCATTTCCTTCTCCAGCAAATCTTCCTGACACAAGGATCAAACTTGTGTCTCTGCCGTCTCCTGCATTGTGCACAGATTCTTTACTGCTGTGCCACCGGGGAAGCCCCTTGGGTTGGCCAAAAAGTGTGTTCAGGGCTTTTCATAATATCTTAAGGAAGACCCTGAATGAACTTTTTGACCAATCCAATACATCCTTCACTAATGAAGAGGCTATCGCTATGAAAAGGTACATGATTTCTGGATTGCTGTCATTCATGTGGAACAGCAGGTTAGTCTGTAACAGGAAGTGGAAGGCAGAAATCTGGGATGACTTTTGGTGATCCTTCCCTAGTATAATGTCCTTCCTCTTGAGGCATGATATCACTCCTGCAATTATGTTACATTATATGGCAAAGAGGATTTTTGTAGATGCAGTTATGGTTCCTAATCAGTTGACTTGAGACTACCAGGGTGGGCCTGACCTAATCATATGAACCCTCAGATCTGGGGTTGGAAGAAAGCAAAAGGCCATGTGTGAGCTGCCTATGGGGGTCATGTGGCAAAAAGCCTGTGGGTGAACGGTGACCTCAGTCCTCCAGTCACAAGGAAAGGAGTCCTGTCAGTAAGCAGTGTGCCTGGAGAGCAACATATTCTAGGGACAACTGCAGCCTCGCCCACACTGATTTCAGCCAAGTGAGATCCATAAGCAGAGAATCTAGTTATTCCAAGCTTGGACCTCTGGCCCTCAGAAAATGACTGTGAGATAATAAATTTGTACTGTTTTGAGCTTCTAAACTTGTGGTAATTTGTTGTACAGCAATAGAAATGAATATAACTGTGGGTGGCACTAGGGGTAAAGAACCCACCTGCCAATGCAGGAGACATAAGAGATGCAGGTTCAGTCCCCGGGTCGGGAAGATCCCCTGGAGGAGAGCACGGCAACCTCACTCCAGTATTCTTGCCTAGAGAATCCCACGGACAGAGGAGCCTGGAAGCCTATGGTCCATAAGGTCACAAAGAGTTGGACATGACTTAGCAACTGAACTACAATAATAATGATAATAAGCTCTAGTAAACAGTTAAACTGGTTATATTGTACTACCCATAATTGTAAGTTCTCATAATGTACCGAATATCAAGTTACAAATAGCAACAGGTAGATCAGGGATGCATACTGGGCAGCCTAGTTCAAGGGACAGGCCCTTTAATCAGCTTAAGGTTTAAGCTAACTATGCTGAGTTACCTCTTTATTTGTCACTGTCACCGCACTCTCTGGCTGTATCTAGAACAAGCAGTCAATGGGGCCTATACACTAAGTTGAATGAACGAAAGAGAAATCTAAAAACCTGAGAGGCACCTAAGACAGAAGCCAGTTAGTGGGACAGGAATATGTCTCTGGGTGCTAAAAGAGATGAGGGCTGAGAGCCACTGAGGCAGCAGATGGGGCCCAAGAAAAAGAAAATTCTAGAAAAGCTTCAGAAAATGCCCCAAGAGGCCTACTGACACACCAGTAGACAGTGGTCTCCAGAATGTGCTTTCTGAGACCACAAACATTAGCTTCAAAAAGACAAAAAAAAAAAAAACAAAAAAAAAAACAGTGATAAGAGACATTTCCTGGGTCCACCTTGTGGGATGCTCCTTAGAAGAAACTTGGGGCACTCTGTGTTGAGCAGAGGTTCTCCAGCTGGCATGTGTATCAGAATCCCCTGGAGGAATACTTAACAGATTGCTGGATTGCATCCCCAGAGTTTCTGATCCAGTAGGGCTGGGGTGGGGCTTGAGACTTGGTGCTTCTAACAAGTTCCCAGGGGTTGCTAATGCTACTGGTCCAGGGATGACACTCAGAACCGCTGCCCTGGAGGACGGGTAGACCTGAGCATGACTTCTTAGTTCAGGTGCTGGTGGGAATAGATTTCAGCTGCTAGGAGGTTTAAGAGTTTATCATTTGGAGGGAAGGTGACAAAGCAGTTTCTTGGAAGGAAGGTTTGTAATTCAGCACTTGGTGTGATAGCTTGCAAGCTCTTGGCCAGAGCAGCCGTCACGGACACAGCAGACCAACCCCCAGCTCTCCCAGCTCTCAGGCCCTTGGGACTTGGCCTTGAAATGAGTTCTTAAATAACCTGGGGATTTGGAAGGAAGGATGCTTTGGAGACTTGCCAGGTGATGAGCCTTTGGGAAGACCACCTGGAGTAGGAAATGGCAACCCACTTCTGTACTCTTGCCTGAAAAATCCCATGGACAGAGGAACCTGGAGGACCACAGTCTGTGGGTCTCAGAGTCAGGCACCACTGAGTGAGCAACACACAGCCATTAGGCTACAGAGTCCAGAGTCTCCACTTATGCCTGCATTTTTAGACGCTGGTAAGTAAATTCAGGACTTGACCAGGGGTCTGATGGTATTTTGGTTAAGAGCCTAGGCTCTGTGGTTTTTAGACCTGGGCTGAATCCAGGCTCTGTCATGTACTGGCTGTGTGGCTTGGGCTAGTTATGTAGCCTCTCAGAGCCTCAAGTTTCTTTATCTATAAAATGGGGATAGCATATCTGCCTCATGGATTTGTTGTGAGGATTAAATGAGGTGATCCCAGTGCCCAGCTCATGGTTTGTTGTTCAGTTGCTAAGTTGTGTCTGACTCTTTGTGACCCCATAGACTGTTATTATTAGGATCTTTTCAGCAAAATTCAGATTGTATAGAAATGTACGTTTTGGGGGGCTTCCCAGGTAGTGCCAGTGGTAAAGAACCCACCTGCCAATGTGGGAGACATAAGAGGCGTGGGTTCGATCCCTGGGTTGGGAAGATCCTCTGGAGGAGGGAATGGCAAACTACTCCAGTATTTTTTTTTTTTTTCCACGCCAGTATTTTCTCCTGGAGAATTCTCAGGGACAGAGGAGCCTGGCAGGCTACAGTCCATATGGTCGCAAAGAGTCGGACATGACTGAAGTGACTGAGCACGCACTTTTTTTTTTTTTTAGTTCAAAGGAAGTGTTTATACTGTTTAAAAGGGAGGCCTTTCTTTAAAATGGGAGCAGAAGGTGGGCACAGCTCTCTCTCACAATCAGGAGACCGAGCAGGATTCCTACTCACCCAGGGGTGTTCCCCTTAATGCTGCAGTCTGTCCCTGGGGACAGAAGCCATGTGCATCTGTGCCACTGTGCAGATTCGCTGGCCCTTTGGACAGGGGGACGGGTAGCTCCTCTGCTATGTTTCTGCAGGACTGAGGGGTCTAGGAAGTCAGGGAAGTGAGGGATTTGTTCGAAACTGTCACTCGGGCCACAGGACAGACAGCTGCCACACTGCTGTATGCAATCTTGGAGTCACCTGGAGCCTTTAGCTGTTGAAGCTACTACTGCTGCCCATCCCAGGCCTGAGGACCTCAGAGAACAGACCACTCACAAGAAAAGAAAATGAGAGATGGCCACCATGGCCCTAATGTGACAAAACCCACTGATCAAACGAGTGAATGGACAAGCAAACCAAAAGGAGAAGTCAGAGTCAGCAGACGGGGGCAGAACATCAACTGATTAAAGTGGAAAAGAAAGAAACTGACCACCCTACCCAGCCTTCCTGTCCTTTCCATCTGGGTACACAGGGCGAACTCTCTCTCTCACATTGGTAAGTTGTGTCTGACTCTTTCATGACCCTACGGACTGTAGCCCGCCAGGCTCCTCTGTCCGTGGGATTTCCCAGGCAAGAGTACTGGTGTGGGTTACCATTTCCTCCTCCAGGGCATCTTCCCACCCAGGGATTGAACCCAGGTCTCAGGCACTGGCAGGTGATTCTTTACCACTGAGCCACCAGGGAAGCCCTATAGGTCAGTCACACAAAAAGCACACGGCATGTGGGAAGAGAAAGAATTATTCCAAGCACACAGTGTGGGCCAGCAGTGCTTCTGTGGCCTTAAAATGGTCTAATGCCAATGACAATCGTCTAGGCCAGCAGCTCCGGCTTCTGGTTTCCCAGGAGCGAGGACGACTTTGGGCTCCCCCTCTCCCAGGGGGTGGCAGTGAGGGCCACTCACCTGAATGTGAAGAGGGTCCCCATGTCTAGCATCGAGAGCAGCTCTGCCTTCGACTTGGGGAAGGAGAGCCGGTAGCGCAGTGTCTCAAACGCGGGGACGATCATGGCCTTCTTGGTGTTGGCGAGGTCCAGCTGGATGACAGACTTCCTGGAGAGAGGGCAGGCAGAGAGACAGGGCCCCTGTAATGCCAGGTGGAGGCTGCCCCCATGCAAGGGCATGGAGGTGGCACAAGGAGGGGTTGTAGAGAAAGCCAGGGGCAGCCTCTCAGTTTAAACAGAAGGGAATCCGAGACCTGGGGGAGGCCTGGAAGCTTGTCCAGCAGCACTCGGAGCCTGGCTGTCTCTGGGCCAGAAGGCGGAGTCTTTCTGGAGAGGGGCTGCACGTTCACAGTGTGTGCCCCTGTCAGAGCCAAGTGCAAAGGCCAAGAGACCAGGAGTTCACAAGGTGTGGAGACCAGCCTGCCTGCTGGGTCCCCTGGGCTGGCCGCACGCCTGATGCGCCGCTGGCCACAAGGAGAGCTGGCCATAACGCTGATGAGATGATTGCCAACCTGGGCATCTGTGGTCCCATCTCTGGGACTCTTCACTCCTTGGACTCCTTCCGATGCTAAGCCTTCAAATTCGCCTGACACACCCAACATGCCAGAGCTCTGGACCCCACCATCCTCTCACTCACTCCTGCCTTCTGTACTGCTGAGACCCAGCTCCTGCCTTCTGGACGTGTCTGCCTGGAGCCAGCTCTGAGGCCATCATTTGAAAGAGAGAAAGGTCACAGCACATGAGGCTGTAATGAACCACAGATAGGACTTAAAAGCCTGGCTCTTCACTTTAGGTGTCTTGCCATATTTTACAAGTAATTCAGTTTCTCATGACCTCAGGTTCATCCTCAAAATGGGGCAATAATATCTCCCTGCTGAGCTGCTGTGGAAACTGGCCAAGGTACCAGAAATACTAGTACTGCCAGGCGTACCAGGCACATGGCAAACAGTCCCCATTATACTGCAGTGCCGTCCCATTCCCAGGCATCTCTTTGGCCATGGCTGTGATACTTCATGCTGGCTTCCTGCTCAGATTACTGACCCTTGGGTCTCAAGCCAGCCTGAGACGCTTGTTATCTCTGAGACAGAGAAAGAATTCTCCCTTGGAGTAACATGAGGTATTTCGCAAAAATGCTGTAAGGATCAGTCATCCAGAGCAATACAACTGCTTCTTACTTAAAGTAACTTTACTCAATAGAACTCTGAGCCTGTGTGTGCAGGCCAGGTTGGTCTGCAAGGAACAGTAAGTTGTGCAAGGAAGTAACTTGTGAGCCCAGGCTAGCGTGGGAAATGAACAGAGAAGCAATCCAAAAAGAAGAGCAGCAGGGTTCGGTAGCCACAGATGAGGGGGAATCTGGACCAGGCTGAGATAAGGAGGGGTTTCTCGGAACCACTCTTGGTGAAGGGGTCTCACCAGCTCCCAGTGCAAGAGGGTGGTTGAGATGGACTGGAAGTTGATATGAGAATTCTTCAAGTATCATTTGCAGTTCACTCTATAATTATGCTTCAGTTAAGTATATACCAAATGATATATGACCCTCATATCACTATTTCAAGACAGATTTGTAAAGGATGACACCAAGATAGAATCTGAGTGAGCTACTCTTGGCCGGTTGGAGGATCAGAGGTCTGAGTGAGCCTGTTCTGGCCTGCATTCCTCTTGTCTTTCTCTAAGCAATGCCTTTATACAAACACCTAAGGAGCCCTGGCCTGAGGCCAGACATTCTCTTTCATATCAGCCTTATGCTGGACATTGGCAGACTGGGGGCTTGTTACCTTTCCTCCAGGAAAGGTATGTTGTTGTTGTTGTTGAATTGCTAAGCTGTGTCTGACTCTTTGTGACCCCAGACTGAAGCACACCAGGCTCCTCTGTCCATGGGATTTCCCAAGCAAGAATACTGGAGTGGGTTGCCATTTCCTTCTCCAGGGGCTCTTCCCTACCCAGGAATCGAATGCTCATCTCCTGCTTGGCAGATGGATTCTTTACCACTGAGCAACCTGGGAGACCCAGGAAAGGCATGCATCTTATTTACTGACATGGGTGTTAGGGATGGGACATATGGGTCTAAAGAATATCCTTGGATCAAAATGGCAAAGGCCCCGGAGGGAGGGAAGATATTGCAGCACGGATGGGTGGTCACTATTCCTTCAACAGTCACCATGCATTTACTATGTGCCAGGCACTCTGCTTGGAAATACAGAACACCACCTCCAGAGTCTCTTCTTGCCTGATGCTGACATTCTCATCTAAAATGTTTCAGGATGCTAAAAGCCCAAGGGCAAGGATCGCTAAACTAGGACTCAGGATTGCATTTGCAGCTAATTATGTGAAGAATGATTGCTGTAGAAATGGAGTGGGAGGCTGGGAGGGCTGAACGACAAAGGGAATGGCGAAGTGTACACACATACACAACAGTTACAGATATCTATGAATGTGGGTATCTCTATAAAAACCTCAAATTGCTGTTACAATCAAGGTTATTACAGAAACCACTTCTTTAAAATTTAAAAAAAATTTTTATTTCTCTGACTGTGCCGGGTCTTAGTTGAGGCATGCAGAATCTTTGATCTTTGTTGCTGCATGTGAGATCTAGTTCCCTGACCAGGGATCGAACCTGGACTCCCAGCACTTGGAGCATGGAGCTTTAGCCAGTGGGCCACCAGGGAAGTCTCTAGAAGCCACTTCTTGGAATAGAAGATAATTCTCCTTCTCATGGTCTCTGTACACAGGGGCAGCCCTGAGCTGTGCTGCCCTACGTGAAGCCCCGACCAGGTGTTCAGGGGCGGACACTGAGGTTTTAAATCAATTTCTCACTCTTGGAAATCTGAACAGATGCAGAGGCCGGAGACCACAGAGCTCACTTGTGCTAACACCAGGCAGCACTCCAGAGGTTTCTGAATTTCTGCTGCACAGGGGCCCAGAGCTGCCACGGGTTACTTATGGTCTCAAGTACTAGTTTTCTGAATCCTGCTTTCATTCCATAAGATAAACCACTCAGCAATTATGCTTCCTCTTTGATTTCTTCTCATTTTAATTAAGCGTCCAGCATTGGTTTCTGTTGCTTGCGACCAACCAACCAATACACTGCAGGGTCCATAGTAAGCAGACCCAGTCAGCAGCATGCTGCCCAAAACAGTCCTAAGAAGGCTTATTTCCCTCTGCAGAGACAGCGTGAGGTTCCGGAGTGCTTTCTGCAGGTTCCACTTCATCTCGCTGGGACACACAGTGCCGCGGGGACGGGTTTGTCACTAGATAGGTTCGTTTCAACCTCAGTTCAAGGAGGCGTTGATATCGACGTCCTGCATGGTTCTCATTAAGACGTTGTTTCAGCAGCAAAGTGGTTTCAGGGCACTGATCTCAGAACATCTGTTCCCTGAGCTGGTAACGGCAGCCTGGGCTTTCCTGCACTAGTGTATCCAGCCAGCGCCTCCCACCTTGGCTGGCCTGCTGACCACCTTGAGTGGCATGGTCTACGGCCACTTTTACTAGAAAGTGAGTCCAGGAGGGGACAGAAGGTCTCCAGTTCAGGTTCTTCCAGGAGCAGAGGGGGGATGGTGAAGTGGGAAGGCTGGCCCAGGGGCCCAGAGACCTGCGTCCTGGAGCCACCTCTGACAGGCTGAACAGCTCTGGAGCCTGTCATTCATCCCTCTGAGACTAGTTAATCTAGAGCATTCAAACTGAAGATTTAAAAAAAAAACCAGTATTTCTACTTATTTGGCTTCACCGGGTCTTGGTTGTGGCACACACAGGCTCTCTGATTTTCTTGCGGCATATGGAATCTTTAGTTGCAGCATGTGGGACTTAGTTCCCTGACCAGGGATCAAACCTGGACCTCCTGCACTGGGAGCAGGGAGTCCTAGCCACTGGACCACCAAGGAAGCCCCTCAACTGAAGATTTTGGAAGGCGGTCTGGTTCGGTAGTAACTAGGCAGCTTGGTTTCTGGCCCTGACTCCATCACTCCTCTTGGGCAAGTCACGTGGACCCTTCTGAGTCTCAGGGTTCATGCACATGTAAAGCACCCTGATGAGAAAAGTTGTGCGTTGCATACAGAAATGCTTGGTGCAGTGCCTGGCATGCACTAGGCACTGACTACTTGATGGTGGCTGCTCCTGATGGTTGGTTTATGTGTCAGTTAGGCTGGGCTCTGGTGCCCAGCTGGTTGGTCAAATAATCCGCCAGATATTGCCGTGAAGGCATCTCATGGATGTGATTAACATTTAGGATGTGGGTGGGCCTCATCCAATCAGTTGAGGGCCTTAAGAGCAAAAATTGAGTTTTACTGGGAAAGAAGGAATTCTACCCCCAAACTGTAACACAGGAATCCTGCCTGTGTTTCCAACCTGCTGGTCTGCTCTATGAATTTTAGACTTGCCACCTCACAGTTCCTTAAAGTCACTATCCAGCCATCTAATCATCCTATGGTTCTGTTTCTCTGAAAAATCCTGACCGGCCCACTTGCCTTTGTCCACTACCCCTTCGAAATTATTCACAAGCCTACTAGAATGTTTTGGGCATGCAGAACTCTTAAAAGGCACCTTAGTTATCTACAGCAGCAATTCAGAATCTTGCTGGTATAACAGAGCACCCAGGAAACACAGTGACTTGGAAGCAGCCAGCACCAGGTTTGGGTCTTGCCTGTCACCCTGTGACCTTGGGGACCTTGTAGTCACAGCCTTCCCATCTGTAGAATGGACATGATGTTCTTGTCAGTCGGAACTGCTGTGAGGATGAAGTGAAACCATCGCTCTAGAGACATTCTAGAATAACTGAGTAGCAAATGAGCTAGTGTTCTCTTCAGATTCAGCTTCCTGGTGGGTCTGGAGCAAGTGAGAGGGTGAGAGCAGAGGGCTCAATAAAGGCCACCAACTGCTTAAAACAGAGTCATTTTCTGGCTTGCCAGCCTGCCTGGCTATGGAAACAGAGTTGATTTCATTTTGGTCTGTAGCCAGCTCCCTGAGCCCTCTTTCACATCACAAATAATGCAGGTTCTCCCGACAGAGTCCATTCATCCCATCCAGCCTGGCCCAGCTGACCTGCTGGGAGACTGTGAGCCGCCACTGTTTTCCAAGTCCCCTGTGTCCTCACCTGGGCGTCTTTTCCCCGCAGCTTCTCGTGTTAGTTCACTCAAGTATGCAAACTGTTCACGGATTGTGTTGCTCCCACTTGCTAAAACTGGTGACTGGTGGGGATGAGGAGGGAATGTGAGAGTAGCAAGGTTTCCTAAGCCAGTCGAGGGGGTGGAGGTGGGCAGAGACTGTAGGCTTTCATGGGGCTCAGCATTACGTCAAATAGCACGAAAGGGTAGACTTTCTGCTGTAGGTAGATGGGCTTCCTGGTGCTTAAAATGACCAAACTCCAAGACTGATGCTGGTAGCTGACTGCATGTATACCCACCCCC
>SJXQ01003255.1:99324-140952 GCA_006408695.1 Aepyceros melampus
GCAGGCGTCTGTCATCAGGAAAACAGCCCAGGTTTCTGACACGAGGAGATGATGGGAAAGAGTCTCAGAGAAATAAGAAACAGGGATACATTGTGGGTTCTAATGCAGTAAAGATGAGGGCTCTGAGGCTGGGGGCTTAGGTTTGCACCCCAGCTGACTACTTAACCTCTTTGTCCTGCGGTTTCTGTCTGTAAGATGGGGATGGTGATCCCAACATTGATCTCAGAGGGTGCTGGTGAGCACTGAGCTGGCGAGCATTGAGTGCTCAGCCTGTGCCTGGCAGATGACATGCTGTGGTGTGCACCACTCATCAGCATGGGCACCTGTCCTCTTTTTATGCTGGCCTGCCCACAGCCTGGCACCCACCCTGGATCTTCCCATTTCGCTCTGTCATTGGTTCATTTCCTGGCTCGTTGCACCCTGTACCAGGCGCTGCTGAAACACCTGGGCTACACTGGTAAACAGAACGGGCAGACATCCCTGCCCTTGCAGAGCTGACATTTTGTGGTCGGGGGACAGATGAGAAGAACAAAGAGCAAACAGTATATATAGTATGTTGGAGAGTGAGAACTGCTGAGAGAGAATGGTGCTGGGTGAGGGATGTTAGGAATGCCAGAGGTGGGGATGGGTTGTGATTTTAAATAAGGTGGTCCAGGCAGGCCTCACAGAAAAGGGGATATTTAAACAAATGGCTGGTGTAGGTGAGGGAGCACGCCGCATGGTGATCTGGGGTAAGAGCTTTCTGGGTAAGGAAACAGCCAGTGCAAAGGCCCACCTGACAAAAGCACAGTGAGGAGCAGAGGGAGTACCTAGAACGGGGACTGGAGAGGCTCCTGCAGATTACACAGGGTTCACAGATCACTGAAGGGCGCGGTGGGCAAACGAATCCCCTGCCCCCAAAGCCATCCACCTCCTAATCCAGGAACCCGCAGATATGTGACCTTCCAGGGCAAAAGCGATGCTGCAATTGTGATTAAGGATGCTGAGATAGGAAGGTTATCCTGGATTATTCAGGTGGGCTCATTGTAACAGTGAGGATCCTTGTAAGAGGGAGGTAAGGGAAGGAAATGGCAGCCCACTCCAGTATTCTTGCCTGGAGAATCCCATGGACAGACGAGCCTGGCAGGCTACAGTCCATGGGGTCACAAAGAGTCAGACAACTGAGTGAATAATGCACACACACACGTGTGAGAGTCAGAGGAGGAGGCGGGATGATGCAGGCAGAGGCTGAAGTGATGAGGACACAAGTCAAAGAACGTGGGTAGGCCTCCAGGGAGCAAGAAAACAGCTTTTCCTCTAGGGTTCCCAGAGAGTGTGCAGCCCTGCAGACACCCTGATCCTTCTCAGAATCTGGACAGCAGCCACAGGAAGCTAACACAAAGGTCTTGGGTTTTACTTGGTGAGATAAGCCACTGGGGAACTCGGAGCTGAGTGAGGGGTGAGAGGATCAGTTTTCTGTATTAAAAAATCACTCTGCTGCTGAGAGTTGACTGTAGTGTCTCCCAGGAGATCAGTCACAAAGCCCTTGACATAATATAGGTGCTGCCACATAGGATGGCCAGATATTCTGATGTTTCAAGAGGAGCCAACTAAAGTGATCTTCAACGCACGTGAGGGCTGGCTGTCTCTTAGGGGATGCCAATTTGAAGAAAGACTCAGTAGTGAGAAAAAGAGCGTCATCTTTTACATCAGATGATGCCGATCTTATCTCAGCACCACTAATTGTGTAATCACAGGCAATTTTCCTAACTCTGGGCTTTTGTTTCCTTACTTGATAAAAATAAACACCTCACAGGCTCGGTTATTAAGAAAGCTAAGATAATATATTCATTAATTAGTGAATATTTATGAAGCCAGGCAGAGATACAGAGTCCAGAGCTGAGCGAACTGATGATAATCTCTGTCGTGGCAGAGCTCAAAGAGGAGGGAGTGAGCAACGCAGAAATGTAGGGTCTCTGGTGTGGAGTTTCCCATCACTGAGCTGGGTCCTTTTTTTTTTCTTCCTAGAGAGACAAAGTATCACTATATTAAAGATTATTAGGTACTTAAGGGAGAGGGAGTGGGGAGTTACTGTTTGGTTACAGAGTTTCCATTCTGAAGGTACAAATAGTTCTGGAGATGGATAATGGTGATGGCTGCAAAACAGTGCGACTGAACACCACCAAACTCTACACGTAAAAGATGCCCAGATGGGTTAGGATAATGCATTGCTAAAAATCATAATTTTATTGGAATATAGTCATTTTTAAATGTTTCAGGTGTATAGCAGAGTGATTCAATTATACATATGTTCATTATTTTTTCATCATTTTTTCTCACAGAGTATCATGGAATAGAACTTGGTCCTTGTTAGTTATCTGTTATTAATAATACATAGTAGTGTGGGTGTCTATGTGTTCATTCCAAGCTGCTGATTTATCCCTCCCCATCACCTTTCCCTTTTGATAATCACAGGTTTGTTTTCGATAATTTTTAAGTCTATTTCTGCTCTGTAAGTAAGTTCGTTTGTATCTCTTTTTGAAAAACTTAGATTCCACATATGGCTGATAACACGTGTTTGTCTCTGACTGACTTCACTTAGTGTGGTCATCTCTAGGCCCATCCATGTTGCTGCAGATGGCACTGCTGTGTTCATTTTTAGAGCTGAGTAATATTCCAATGTATATATGTACCACATCTTAATCCATTCATCTGCTCTTGTGAATAGTGCTTCAGTGAACACTAGGGTGTACATATCTTTTTGAGTTATTTTCTCAAGATATATGTCCCAGAGTGGGATTCCTGGATCATATGTCATTCTATTTTTAGATTTTAAAGGAATCTCTATACTTTCTCTATAGTGGCTGTAACAATTTACCTTCCCACCAACAGTGCAGGAGGGTTCCCTTTTCTCCATACCCTCTCCAGCATTTATTGTTTGTAGACTTTCTGCTGATGGCCATTTTGGGTTTGAGGTGATACCTGATTGGAGTTTATAGATAATAAACTACATTTATTTCTCCAGTAATTAGTGAAGTTGAGTATCTTTTAATGTTAAAAATCTTTTAATAACCTATTGGCCATCTGTATGTCTTCTTTGGAGAAATGTCTGTTTAGTTCTCATTTTTCAATTGGCTTGTGTTTTTGACACAGAGCTGCATGAGCTGTTTGTGTATTTTGGAGATTAATCCGTTGTAGGTTACTTTGTTTGCAAATATTTTCTGCCATTCTGTGGGTTGTCTTTTGGTTTTATGGTTTCCTTTGCTGTGCAGAAGCTTTTATGTTTAATTAGGTCCCATTTATTTTCATTTTCGTTACTCTAGAAAGTGGATTAAAAAAGATACTGCTGCAATTTATGTCAAAGTGTGTTCTGCCTATGTTTCATAGCGTCTGGCCTTACATTTATGTTTTTGATTCATTTTGAGTTTATTTTTTTTTGTATGGTGTTAGAGAATGTTCTAATTTCATTCTTTTATGGGTGGCTGTCCAGTTTTCCCAGCATCACTTATTGAAGAGACTCTCTCTTCTTCTTTGTGCATTCTTGCCTCCTTTGTTGCAGATTAATTGACCATAAGTATGTGGATTTAGGGGTCTCTATGCTTTCCTTGATCTACATTTCTGTTTTGGGGTCACTACCATACTGTCTTAATTACTGTAGCTTCGTTGTATAGCCTGAGTCTGGGAGTCTGATTCCTCTAGCTTCATTTCTCTCTGTAAGTACTGGGTTGGCTATTTGGGGTTATCTGTATTTCCATATAAATTTTAAGATTTTTTTGTTCTAATTCTGTGAAAAAATGCTGTTGGTTAAGCTGTGTTCTAAGAAGCAGGAGTTAGCAGTCAGGAGGAGAAGGGAGTTCAAGGTATCTGCAAAGTTTGGAAGTTTGGAAATAAGGAAGCATAAAGGACCCAGGGGAACTGAATTTCTTATAATGTGCCTGATATATTGTAGGTGGTGAACACACAGTAATCAGAATTACCTGTATTTCTCCAGTGTATTCAGTATCAAGCCCTGTGCCAGGCACTTTATATAGACATTGCTCCTTGAATCACTGCAACCTGTGACATATGTACTAGTGTTCTGAGTTTACCAAAGAGGACATTCAGTCTCAGAAAGGCTAAGTAATTTGCCTTAAAGCACAGCTAGTGGTCACCACCATCATTAACAAAGGATGAAGACACTGAAATCAATACTGTATGAATCAAGGCTACACCAATGTAGAAATAACCTGGAGAGATCAACAATCACAGGATCTGTATGGACCAGGTCTGTTAATGTGGTGACTTGGCAGCTACAGCAATGAGCCTCGTGGGAGTTCAGATCAAGGCAGCTGGTGGGAGAGGTTAGGAAAGGGATGGAGGGAAATGGCAGGAGGATGGAGCCTGCATGCTGATGCTCCTTACACAGCATCCCCACGGGGGGATCCCACCTTGTAGCAGCTAACTGAGCAGAGGCCAGGATGCAGGCGGCATTTGGAGATAGAGGCATGCACCGACCTCCTGGCTTACTGAGCTTCCGACACTGGTGATTTTTCTTTTACCATCCACGAGTTTCTCTAACTACTACAGTCTGCTTTTGACTCCTTGGATCAGGCCAAGGTCAGAAATAGCCCCTCACTGTCAAATCCAACAGATTTTGCCGTTCTCATTTTTCTTGCCTTTCCTTTGCACTTGGTGCTGAAGACCAATCCCTCTGCCCTTTAGCTTGAGAACACCATCTCCCACTCTCGCTGCTTTGTGCATGAGCCCTCTTTGTGCTTGTTGTCTTCTGGACATCTCTTGCTGCCCCTACTCCCTGCGTAGGGGTGAAAATCCTCACTCTCTGGTCATGAAAGCTTCCACTCCATTAACAGAAGTGGCGTGCTGATTTCCTTGTGTTGGTGCAATGAGTGGCTGAGGCTGATGCTGACAAGTGACAAACTGCTGGGAACCACGGGGCTGAAGGTACAGGGGCTGCTGTTAGGCTGCCAGGAGAGAACCTCAGCTCTCAGAGCTTGGATACCCGCAGCATTAAATGTCGGAGAGCCCACTTTTTAATGAAACCTGAGTTGTAAGGAATCTAAGTGATACTTATACAAGTTCCCAGGACTCACTCACAGGAAAGTTATAGTAAAAGGAACAGGAGGAGGGAAAGACATTTGTGCTGGAGTGTGCCTCCACTTCCAAAACCAGAACAGCATCACTTTTTCTCTTAAGGCTTTGTGAGCAGCCAATTAGAGGAACTTGCTTCCCTGTACCCCCCCGCCCCCTGACCACCTCTGTTGGTCTTGATGTGTCCCGCTTGACGGAGAGCTACATCTTCTATGGGACTGGTTCATTCTGGACTTTAAAAACATTCATATTGCAGTATAGTTGATTTACAGTGTTGTTAGTTTCAGGTGTGTGGCAGAGTGGTTCCATTATACAAATATCCATTCTTTTTCAGATTCTTTTCCTATATAGATTTTCATAGAATACTGAGTTCTCTGTGCTATACAGTAGGTCCTTATGGATTATCTTATTTTCCTGCCAATGGAGAAGACTCTGGTTTGATCCCTGGTTTCGGAAGATCCCCTGGAGAAGGAAATGGCAACCCACTCCAGTATTCTTGCCTGGGAAATCCTATGGACAGAGGAACAATGTGGGCTGTAGTCCATGGGGTCATAAAAAGAGCTGGACACAATTCAGTGACTAAACAATAAGTGTGTGTGTGTTAATCCTAAACTCTTAATTTATCCCTCCCATCTTTGGTAATCATAAGTCTGTTTTTGAAGTCTGAGTCTATTTGTATATTGTAAATAAATTCATTTGTAGCATTTTTAGTTTTCAGATATAAATGATATCATGTGACATTTGTCTTTGTACTTCACTTTGTATGATAATCTCTATGTCTATCCATGTTGTGCAAATGCTAGTTCATTCTTTTTAATGGCTGCGTAGTATTCTACTGTATATTTTACCACATCTTTATTCATTCCTCTGTTGATGGACATTTAGGTTGGTTCCATGTCTTGGATATTGTAAATAGTGCCAACATGAACACTGGGGTGCATGTACCTTCTCAAATTACGGTTTTCTCTGGATATATACCCAGGGCTGGGATTGAAGGATCATATGAGAATTCTATTTTTAGTTTTTCAAGGAACCCCCATTCTGTTCTCCATAATGGATGTACCAACTTACATTCCTACCAACAATGTAAGAGGTTCCCTTTTCTCTCCATCATTTCCAGCAATGTTGGTAGATTTTTGATGATGGCATTTTGACTTGTGTGAGGTGATATCTCATTGTAGTTTTGTTTGCCTTCTTCTAATAATTAGCAATGTTGAGCATCATCCTGGACTTTTTTGCTCACCGGGGACGGTGGGTGGTGGCAGCATTAATAACACACAGGCCTACCTGCTCATGTACCCATCAGCTCTGCTACGCTTGAGGTCAGGGATGAGCCTTGCTCACGGTTATGTTTCTTGCTCCAGCACTGTGCCAGGCACACAGCAGGTATTAAATAAATGTGCAGGGGATGAAGGAATCAGTCTGTAGTTATCTTACGTGACAGAATGGATAGTACTGTGAAGAAGGTCCTTGGAAAGGACAGGGCCAGATGGCAATTGTAGTTCTGCCACTTTTGATCAAGTTTATCTTCTGCATTTGAAAAATAGTAATGTTTGTGATAAAAACAATCACATTTGTCAAGCACCTAGCACAACTCCTGGTGCATGGAAGGTGCTTGTAGACATCCCTCAGTCTGCAGGGATTGCCTGCACCCTCAAATCCTCCTGGGAGGCTCACGACGAGTTGATGGGCACAGCTGGGGTGATCTCTCCTTGAAGAGGAGGCTGAGACATGTGTCTGAAATGCCCCCGTACTTCTCTGATTTCTGCTTATTCCTGGAACTGTGTGGGTACAGTGCAGACGAACCAGTGAGAAGCTGGCAGATGGTGAGAAGCAGCAGGGTTAAGGGCACAGAAAAGCATGTGTGTAGCTCTGAGAAGCCCCCATGTCTCCTGCTGCCCCACACCCCTCACACTGCCTAGTTTCAAGAGGACCCGAAAGAAGCCTGGCTTCCACTAGAGCAATGAGAGATCATCTGAACAACACCTCTCAGGTAGGACTTAGCAGCCTACCTCTGGGCTAAGTGTGCTTCTCATCTGCATGATAACTACAGAGGCCAACCTGGGCACAGCCCATCCCAGGCCTTGCTTCACACCCCAGCTTGGGCAGCCAGGTAATATGGTTTTGCTCAGATTCTATTCCAGTTGCCTAGGAAATAAGTTCCCAGTAGACAGGCTTCCAGGAGGTATGTGGGGACAAGAGCAAGGACTTGCAAATGAGGAAGGTGGAAGGTAAGACTGACTATAGGGAATGGAGCCGTAAGACACATCAGGAATGCAAGCAGAGATGGGCAGAGTCCTCTGAAAGCTGGGGTGGGGGCAGCAAGACTGGGTGGTTTCTGAATTGATGGTATTAACACATCCAGGTGAAGTTATACCAGGTAGGGAGGGGCAGAAAAGAAAGACAAGCTATGAATGAGCTTTCAGGGCAAATTAATAAAAGAGAAAGCTATTGCTGATTACACCCAGATCTCTGCCAGGGACTCTGGTCAGCATCTCACGTTCCTCTCAACATCCTTATTCATTCCTGCTGCAACTAAGTCACTTCAGTCGTGTCCGACTCTGTGTGACCCCATAGACGGCAGCCCACCAGGCTCCCCCGTCCCTGGGATTCTCCAGGCAAGAACACTGGAGTGAGGTGCCATTTCCTTCTCCAGGATTATTCATTCCTACCTGTCAGCAATTTTGTAACCCGTTTCCTGTTAGCAGTTATGACTGAAGGACCAAGGTGCTTTCTGTGTGCTGTCCAGTGAGCCAGAGGTCACTGGAGGGGCTGTCAAGAGCTTCAAAGTTTGGAGGGCAGCCTGCGCAGATTCAGGTCCTACTTGGACACTCACTGCTCTTATTTTCCAGCAACTTACATCTTTGTGCCACTGTTTTATCCTCTCTGAGCTGGGGCTAGTATTAGGACCTGGGCAGGGGAGTTCTCTACAGATTAAGTGGGTCATCTTATGTAGAAGTGAAGACAGTGCTTCAGTACATAGAAGGCACTTGATGACTACAACCTGGGAGGATGATCACGGCCATCACGATGATGGCAGAGATGGGCCCATCAGGCATTTGGACCCACAAACAGGTTAAGCACAACAGTAAAGGAAAGCAAAAGCAAAATGAAAAAACAACTATGGAATGGAGAGTAAACATTTGTAACAACCTACAAGAGCTTAATTGCCAAAATATGCAAACAATCCAATCAAAAAGTGGACAGAAAAACTAATCAGACCTTTCTCTAAAGAAGACATACAGATGGCCCACAGGCACATGAAAAGATGCTCAATATTTCTAATTATTAGAGGAATGCAAATCAAAACTATAATGAAGTATCACTTCACACCAGTCAGAATGGCCATCATCAAAATGTCTACAAACCATAAATGCTGGAGAAGGTGTGGAGAAAAGGGAACTCTCCTACACTGTTGGTGGGAATGTCAGTGGATGCAGCCACTATGGAAAAAGGCATAGAGGCTCCTCAAAAATGCTAAAAATAGACTTGCCACATGATCTGACAATCCTACTCCTGGGCATATATCCAGACAAAACTCAAAATGGGTACAGGCACTGCTATGTTAACTGCAGCCAAGACATGGAAACAACCTAAATGTCCACTGACAGATGAATGGATGAAGAAGATGTGATATAGACAATGGAATATTAGCCATTAAAAAGTGAAATAATGCCGTTTACAGCAACATGGATGGACCTAGAGATTATCATAGTAAGTAAGCCAGCAAGAGAAAGACGAATACCATATGGTATCACTTACATTGGGCTTCCCCGGTGGCTCACATGGCAAGAAATCTGCCTGCAGTGCAGGAGACCTGGGTTCGATCCCAGGGTCGGGAAGATTGCCTGGAGAATCCATGGATTAGAGAAGTCTGGCAGGCTACAGTCCACGGGGTTGTAAAGAGTCAGACATGACTGAGCAGCTAACACTTTCATTACTTATATGTGGAATCTAAAATATGCCACAAATGAATTTATTGCAAAACAACCTCACAGACATAGAAAACAGAGTTGTGGTTGTCAAGGGGCTGGGGAGGGATGGAGTGGGAGTTTGGCATTAGCAGATGCAAATGATTATATTAATACACAGAATGGATAAACAACATGGGCCTACTGTAAGCACAGGGAGCTATATGCACTATCCTATGATAAACCAAAATTGAAGAGGATATATATTGTATATATATGTATAGCTGAATCACTTTGCCATAGAGCAGAAATTAACATTGTAAATAAACTATACTTCAATTAAAAAAAAAAACGCATGTTAAGCACAGAATGCCTTTGGATAAACTCAGGCTAAATGAGTTTTCTTCTTAGTAATGCTGTGCCTGTGGGTGTGTTATTTCACCCAGGTGTCTTCATCTGTTAAATGAACCGTGATAAGGTTAAATGACAGAACACATGCAGAAGTGCTTGCCACGGTGCTTGGCCCATACTACATGCTCAACAAATGTTCACTGTTGTAGAAACAATGATGAACACAAGCAAATGCCACCTGGTCATGTCCCTCATCAAGTAGCCAGTTGGCCTCGTGTGGTACCACCTGTTCCTGGCCCTTGTTCACATGTTTACCCTCATTCAACCAGTGCTGACAGAGCAGCCGTCACGTGCCAGGGGACTCGTGATCGGGGAGGATGGTGAGACACCATCCTGCAGAGGACACAATAAAAGTGGAATTTGTCACTCCTGTGCAGCCAGGATATATAGTCTCGACCAATGGGGCAGGTCTGTCCCCTAGGGAGCAAGGCAACATTAGCAAAAAAGCACAGCAGAGAGGTTTAAAGCTACAAGCACTGAACAAAGATGGGGATTTTGGGTGAGGGAAAGAGGTGAGAAACCTGCCCCAGTCTTATGGACGTGGGAAGTTCCAGCTGTGGAGCTGAGCTTCGGCCATTCTGCAACATTGCTCAAACATGCCAAGACATTCCATGACTGTTTACCAACTAGTCCTTCACGCCTGAACTATTTTCAAGGCCGCCCTACCCACACTGGGTCATCTTGAGGGTCTCAGCTCCTGTATATATATCTCTGTACCTGTGTTGCTAAGAGTAGTGGCAGTGCCCACAGCTGGAGCACCCTCTAGAACGCAGACCCTGTATGGATAGGAACCTGGCCTGTCCCAGGCACTGCAACAGCCCGAGTGCCTAGAACAGGGCCTGGCCACGCAGATGTACCACCACACCTGTGCGGTGTAGCACATTTCAGCCATGTGCTTCCCAACTATTACTCCACTTAATCCTCCCAGAACCTTAAGTGTGAAGAAATCTTATGGTCCTCACTCACAGAAAGCTTGAGAGTTTAGGTACCTTTCGGAAGGTCCAGTGAATGTAGGGTAGACTGTGCTCAGTGTTGAAACGCAGGTCTGAGTGACTCCCGGGACAGCATGACCACAATGCCGCCTGCCGCTGAGTGTATAATAGGTGCTCACTCAATAGTTTTAAGAGCGAATGGTTATGAGTACATAGTTTCTCATTTCTTAAAAAGTGAGATCGTTACACTAAGTTGCCAGGCTGTACTGAAGGCAGCAGAGTTTGCAAGAGTGGGGGTTCTGGGTGGGGGCCTGGCAGAGACATTCAGTTCCGTGTGCTGAGAATGGGCCAAAACACAGACAATTAACTCCTGCTGAACGCCTACTAGAGCCCCCACAAAGCTATTTTTAGCCCCTTTACTAACTGAGGAAATGCGATTGGGGAGATGAAACAAGCAGCCCCAAGGCACATCCTTGATGAGCACAGCAGAACCTGGGTTCCAAGGCAGGTCTGCGTGACTTCCACCATGCCTGCGGAATTTCACTTGACATTTCTGAAATCAGGAGTGAAAGCTGCACATCTCCACGCTCGATTTTTAGAAGAAACAGGTGGAGGGGGTGGGAGAGAGATTTCAGTGAAACTCTGCACTATGTCTATGCATAGAGTCCATTTCATTATTCCCCAATTGATCTGTTTGTTTTTGCTGTAATGTTAGCTGGTTACTAAGCAACTGCTGGAAAGCTAGGATGCTGAACTTTTTTTTGTTAATCAAATAACCCCCCTCCCCACCAAAAAAGGTGATATGGGTAGGTATTTGGGGGTCTGATCAAAAGACTGCCAATCAAACTGCTCTGGTATACTGAGTTTCAAGGGGGAGTACAGCTGCTTCCATTTACTGAGCAGCCTAGTGTAGGGGTGTCTACCTTTCTCTTTGGACAGTAAGAGTTGCCCTCCCTGGGCATCATTTTGGTCACCCGTTGTAACACTTACCTCATAAAGAAGTGCTGAAGAGTAGAGGACACTTATACAAAGCAGCTGGCAGGGATGCTGGTAGCTGGTAAGGGTTCAGTCAATAGCAACTACCATCATTTTTAGCAGTAATGCTTTAACAAGGCTTGGGTAGAGTATTTTATCAGATATCCACGCTGAAGAATCCACATCTTTGGGGGTGTTGTTGGGGCTCACAGCTGCCATGGCAAACTGTGCCCTGAACCTCATCCCAAACCAATGCTATATAATGCTGGTCACGAACATATCCACTTTTAGAGTTTGGATCAGGAACAAATCTATCCCACTCACTGGAAAAAATTTTCCTTAAGCCTACAGCAAGCCAATATGGTTATCTTCACATGAAACGGACTGCGTGCTGATTTGGGACTTATTCTGATACAATCATATTCCTTACCAGTTCTCAAAATTTTAGGTCCTAGGGATGGTCAAGATCAGAGGTCACATTGACAAGGGATTAATCACCAAAATTTATAAATAGCTCATGCAGCTCTATGTAAAAAACAAAACAAAAACCCAATGCAATAAAAAAAAAAAGGGAGATCTAAAGACTCTCCAAAAAAGACATTACAGATGGCCAAAAAAGAACAGGAAAAGATGCTCAACATCATTAATTACAGAAGTGCAAATCAAAAGTACAATCAGGTATCACCTCACAATATCAGAATGACCATCATCAAAAAGTCTACAAACAATAAATGCTGGAGAGGGTGTGGAGAAAAGGGAGCCCTCCTACACTACTGGTGGGAATGTAAATTGGTACAACTCCTAATGGAGAACAGTATGGAGGCGCCTTAAAAACCTTGGAGTAGACTTACCATATGACCCAGAATCCCACTCTGGGGCATACATCTGGAAAAAACACAATCCTAAAAGGTACATGCACCCCTATGCTCACAGCAGCACTATTAACAGCAGCCAAGATGTGGGAACAACCGAAGTGTCCATCAAGAGAGGGATGGATAAGGAAGATGTGGCGCACACACATATATACAATGCAGTACTACTCAGCTATAAAAGGATGAAATAATGCCATTTGCAGCAACACGGCTTGACCTGGAGATTACATACTAAGTGAAGCAAGTCAGAAAGAGAAAGACATATTTATCAGTCATATGTGGAATCTAATATTAAAAAAAGATACAGGTGAACTTATTTACAAAACAGAAGCAGACTTACATTGAAAACAAACTTATGGTTACTGAAGGGCAGACATGGGTGGGGAGGTATAAATCAGGAGCCTGGGTTAACACATGTACACTACTATGTCTAAGATAGATGACCGGCACTCTACCCAATATACTGTAATAACCTATATGAGAAAAGACTCTAAAAAAAGAAATATAACTGGATTACTTTGCTGTACAGCAGAAACTAGCACAACAATGTAAATCAACTATGCTTCAATAAATTTTTTTAAGAAGGTCAGAGGTCACAAACTGGTGGTCTTTGAGGGTAAGAAGGTTCTATTCATCCTGAAGACATGTTTGGTCTGACTCAACAGTGTTTCAGGTTTTTTTTTTTTTTTTAAATTAGTTGTCAACGCTAGAAATTAAAACATGAAAATCCAGATTTCTCATTCCTCTTGCAAAATATAAAGACCTTATGCCTGACCTCTAGCCTCACCAGTAAATTCCACATCAGAATGCACAGATGGCAGCTGCCTGAGATGGGGACTCCTGTTCCCTAGCAATGAATCATGCTCACCACTCTTGGTTCCTTTAGGCCACGGTCCTGGCCCCAGAAGGCACTTGTGTTTGCGACTCCTGATATGTCTGTTTCTTCATTTCACAATGAGTAAACAGGCTGAAAAAAACTGTTGCAAGTCACACAGTTACTTATGGCACAGGGTGCAAGCTGGAGCCCGGGTCACCATGCAGGCCTCATCCACTGTAACACTCAAATTCAGTGACATCCTGCTGAGCCCAAGAAGGACATGGGCACAGCAGATCAAGACAGGGCCAGTACAAGAAACAGGTCAAAGCAGGCAGGACTTCAGGTACAGACTTTTGCAGAGGAAGTCTTGGGTGGCAACATTTGAAAGAGGTTCCCTGTCTTGCCTTCCAAAGTCCAGCCACCTTTGCAGACAGTTCTTGATTTCAGCTGCAGAACTGCTCTCTGGTCCATCTACCTGTCTCTTTGCTGGCCTTCATCTCTCACCAGAATGAATGCAGTCGTCCCTTATCTTCTCTTGCTCTACTGACTGTGATCCTCTCCTGATGCAATGAAAATGATCTTCCTTAAATGGACATCTAGTCACGCCATGCTCTCAGTGTTTTCCCATTGTCCCTCCGCCCCTGCTCGTAAACTCCTTAGCATATCTTATGAGAAGTCCTGCAGGACCCACCCTGGCTTGCACTTCTGGCCACATCAGCTCTTGCTGTTCTCCCCATCAGGGCTCTGGCCACCCTGCCTCTCCAGAACGGTTCTCTCTCTCTCTCCACCTGGAACATCATCCCTCTCCTGGTGAACTCCAGCTCAGTCTTCAAGCCTCCATTTAGGTGGAACTCAGTAGGACATCCATCGTATACTGCCTGCACCCTAGATCAGCTGACAACCCTGGGACAGGACACACCCAACAGGGTACCCAAAGAGTCTGTCTGTAATCAACTGTCATTCCTGTTGGCCTAAAGCTATGGGATTCACAGATCCTATCTGTGTGGGTCATAAATACGGGGGCCCTAAGGTACCTTGTCATGGTTGTTACTAAGTGAATGGAAACTCTGGGTGGAGGAGAAGAAAAGTCAGGGAAGCCCCACTGTCTTTTCACCCTAGATGGGGAGTCACTTCGCTTCTCGGGTCTCTTCTCACATATGCACTAAAAGAGGCTGGGCGAATTGACAGATGACCAGATAAATAAGTTGTGGTACCTATATACAACAGACTATTACTCAGCCATAAAGAGGGACACATTTGAGTCAGTTCCGGTGAGGTGGATAAACCCAGAACCTGTTAGACAGAGTGAAGTCAGAAAGAGAAAAACAGATATCGTATATTAACACATATATATGGAATCTAGAAAAATGGTACTGATAAACCTATTTGCAGGGCAGGAATACAGATACAAACATAGAGAACAGACATGTAGACACAGTGGGGGAAAGAGAGGATGGGACGAATTGAGAAAGTAGCATTGAAATATATACATTACCATATGTAAAACAGATAGCTAGTGGGAAGCTGCTGGATAACACAGGGAAATTAATGCTGTACTCTGTGACAATCTAGAAGGGTGGGATGGGGTGGGGAGAAGGTTCAAGAGGGAGGAGACATGAATACTTAAGGATGCTTCATGTTATTGTATGGCAGAAACCAACACAACATTGTAAAGCAATTATTCTCCAATTAAAAATAATTTTAAAAGCACTGGATAGGAGCAGTTATTCTCGGCTTAGGGTCTTGGCCTGTGAAGAAAGGAATGGGCTTTTAGGGGCAATTTGCAATATTTCAAAATTCACAAGGAAACCACACACGTTCCTCTGATGTGGCTACAGGCCAACAGAAACTTCAGGTCACTCTGCAGTAAGAAAGTGCTAATTAATGGGCAATACCAGTTACATCACATTGGGTAAGGTCATAATTAGCAATTATTGACATCTTTGATCAATAAAACACAGGAAGATAAAACACATTCTGAATAGTCTATTCACGTGTAATGTATTTAAAATCATAGGAACCATGAGGCAAAATAATAAAACAGTCTTTGGATGGGAGAGCAGAGACCAGATTTTAAGATGGGGCCAGTTTACCTTTCAACTAGCTGGAAGGCAGTCTCCACAGGTGCTCCTGCACAAGAGCCCCAGAGGGTGTAGGGTGGGCTGTGGCCCAGTCCTGAAGCCTTCTCTGGCAGGTAGAGCTCAGCTCTCCCCGCCACCACCTGTTTGCTTGGAAACCCTACTCGATGCACCCAGAGTCTGTCATCAACCTGCCAGCAGCTGAGGTCTCCGGATTCACAAGAATCAGGGGCTGAAAGCATGGTCTTGCCACGCGGGGGCGCCCTCACTCCACCCACCGAGATCCCAAGGCCCAGCAGGAACCCGAGGACAGCTCCATTCCTGAAGCGCCCGCAGGGTCGTGGATTCATGGTGGTCAGTGCCAACTGCCCATGCGTTCTGAGAGGACACCTCCCATCCTGCCTAACAGAGGGGTGTTGCCTTGAGGTCACTCATCTGTGATTCTTAACCAAGACAGGCTGGAAGGGACTCCACCGGCTCAGAGGGGAGAAACATCCCAAGATAAGCCTGGATGGAAACTCAATTCAGAAAGTGGACAGAGAACCCCGGCTGCCTACCCCTGCTCTCGAGAGCAGGGTGGGGGTTGGAGGGGGTGGAACGTGTGTGCTCACATCAAACACATATTCTGGCTTCAGGACCAAAGGTTTAAAGACTCTTGAGGAGTTAAGACTGTAAGACTGAGAGACAGACAGGTACACATGATGGAGGGAAGTGGGGAGGGCCAGAGACCAGGTGAGGAGTTCTGATCCTGCTCCGTTAGGCACCGTCATAAACCACAGAGCAGCCAGACAGGTGTGAAGCAGGCAGGCTGTAGAGCTGGGGTCCGAAAGATGTTGGTTCAAGTCCTGAAGCACGTGTACCTGAGCAGGTTACCTTGACTCCCTGAGCCTCCCTGTTCACCACAATAACAGGGAAAGTGTAACCATACCTGCCTTTTAAACTTGATGTGTGGATCTAGAAGGAAAATATATGCAAACCACCCCTCATGGTACCTGGATCAGGAAGGCACCCGGGACAGAGGTAACTCACGCTGACATATGACAGGGATAAAGGGTTAAAACAAACTGGCCAGTTACATGTTGTGACTTCAGTTTGCTTGCTTGGGGACTTTCAGGCTAGATGGATTCTACAGTCCCTTCCACTTCAGATGGTTTGTTATTCCGTAACAAATGCCACTCCCACACAGCCGTCTATGCCTCTCACAAGCCGAGAGCTTTCTCCAGCTGCTGGACACCTGCCCTCCACGTTGGGAGGGCTGGAAGGGAGTCACAGCTACCAAGGTGGCAGCAATGATCAGTACATGACCCTGGGGTCAGGTCAGCTGCCCTCAGCTCCCACTTTCGTAGGTATGCAGCCCCGCATACCATCTCAGTCCCTCAGTCTCCCACGGGGAAAACAAAGATTAATAATGGTACCTGTGGCAAGGATTGCAAGGGGAGGGAATGAAATCCCACTTGTCAGGCATTCAGAACTGTGGCAGGCACTCAGCGAGCACTTCAATACATGTTAGCCATCACTACCACTTTGATTTGTTTTACAGAACAGGCAGTGATCTTACTGGAATGCTTAGATGAAGGCTGTCTGATCCAAAATTAGAAGAGGGATGTTTTCATGAAAGCTACAGACAGAGCATTAGACTGGGAGACAAGAGATGCTTCCTAGACCAAGCTCTGCCTCGAACATTTCATGAGGTAAACTGGGATTTCAAGCCAATAGTCAGAAAAATGAAGGCACTGGGTAGCCTTAGGGCCCCTCCAAACCCAGCAGTCAGCGGCTATATCCCTGGGTGGATTTAGGTAGTTCCCATCCCCATGGGGTCGCTAAGAGTCGGGCACGACTGAGCGACTTCACTTTCTCTTTTCACTTTCATGCATTGGAGAAGGAAATGGCAGCCCACTCCAGTGTTCTTGCCTGGAGAACCCCAGGGACGGCAGAGCCTGGTGGGCTGCCGCCTATGGGGTCGCAGAGTCGGACACGACTGAAGCGACTTAGCAGCATCCCCTTCTGTGTTCCAGCCCCCCGTCGGCAGGGGCGTGGAGCTTCCCCGCGCGTGCTCACCTGAGGTACTCATAGAGTCCGTACATGGGCAGGAAGTCGATGTCGGACAGGAACATGTAGGGCGTGCCCACGTGCTTCATGGCCACGTTGCGCAGCAGGTTCACAGGGTAGAACTGGCCCTCCTTGTACACGATGTGGTAGGCCACGTTGTGGCGGCCCATGAGCACCTCGGAGCCCTGCGCGTAGCGGAGGAACTGCTGGGCCTCGGCGTCCGACAGGTAGAGTGCCAGGCTGACGGGCCCCTCCCAGTGCTTGCAGATGGCCTCCAGCATCTGGAGCCTGCAAGCAGAAAGGACACCTGACGCAGCTGCGCACGCGCGGGCCTCACCGCGGACCCAACCGTGGTCTGCGTGTCTGCGCATCGTCCGCCAGCCTGGGGCGGTGCCAAGGCCAAACCCCTGCTCTAGGCATTAATGAAACACTATGTGACGGGGGCCAATCACCAAACCTCAGTTCCTTTATCTATAAAATGGGCACAAAACACTACTCACCTTTTTGCTTCTAGCCTTTGAATGTTTACAACCAGACAGGTGACATGGAGTCACATTTCACTATAAGCCCTTTCAGGCTCCTCTTTTCAGCAGTGGGTGGGGAAATGTACATTAAATGATGTAAAGATCTCTTTCCAGCTCAAAAGTCCCCCACCTCCCCCTCTCGGTCAGCAAAGGAAGACAGCAGTGCTATTACTCTCCTGAAGCAGGGACCAGCATAGGAGGCTTAGTCAAAGGGAGGCCATGAGTTACAAGGAGCATGAAAACAAGCTGTAAAAATAAGAGTGATAATAACCACAATTACTGACCCATTACTGTGCACCAGACACTTCCCAAACCCTGTGCCTCCCATCTGTCATTCCCCCCATTCTGATGAAGGAATTGAGGCTCCAGGTGTCCAGTCAGCTTTAGTTCTTGAACCTGGACTGTGTGGACAGGTATCTGGACAGGACTTTGAAGACAGTGAAAAGAAAACATTGGCAAAGGAAGGAAAAAAAAAACACAAAACATTGAATGCTGGAAACAAAAGTGAGCCTGGGGTGATGCTGTCTTCATTTTTTAGAGCCCTGCCTGTTCTAGGGCACCTTGCAATTTTGCAGGGCGACCTGGGAGACACTGGGCCATGGAGAGTAGGGGGGAAAATGGGGCCCAGATAAAAAACAAAACATGCTCCCAACCAACAGGGTTCTGCAAAAATGGAGAGAGATCTAGAAAAAAAAATTTTTTTTCCTCTAGAAGCATTAGAAGTGCCTGCTACATAAAATTTATGGTTAAAAAAACAGCAAAAGCCCATTTCGGGTTTTTTTTTCCCCCCTACCCAGCAAGAGGTACAGAATCAGAATGCTCACTTTATTTGGACAATTACCAGGAAATAGATTCCATGCATTTCCATGCTAAGAAAATGGGCACACCTATCTTGTGTCAATGGTTTTCCTGATGGACTTTCAGTTTCCTCTCAGTAATTCTGTGAATTGGCATTGCCTGGATTTGCTTCCTCTTTCACTAAGGAGGATTAAGGTATTCATCGGGGTAAAATGCCCTCCATTTCTCATATTTTATAGCACTTGTTAATCAAATTGACCACAGCCAGTTTTGAAAGAGGCACTATATTCTCCACAATGCTTGATTTCACTGAAAGTTGTCTTCAGCCTCTGCTACAAGGCCCCTGGTTTCTGCGGGGCTCTGAGACCCTGGGATTTTGAATGATCCCACTTGCATCTCAGTCTCTGTCTGCAAAATGGAAGGACTCTGCAATTGGATGAGAGAGCTGTTTATACAAAGCCTGTGAAATTTGGGGAGTAAAGGGCAAGGATAATTTCTGCATCCATGTGTATGTCAGAACTGCTAGAGGGGATGGGATGCAGGAGGCATGACTGAGTGTGAAGGGAGGCCAGCTTTGGCTGTGGACTCTCCCACTGACCTGCTTTTGGACTCTGAGTTTTCTAAGCAGGGAGCAAGCCCTGCCTAATCCAGCTCATCTTCCCCTCTCAGCAAAGAGTTTAGAGTGAGGACAGAGACACAAAATACTTAGGTTTTGGGGAGAAAGGTGCTGGTAATGTGACAAATGTCATAGCCACAAAGGAAACAGCTCCAGAGGTTCCAGAAAACCTCAGTGAGTGAAAACGAGTGACGGCATGACCACTTCCTGTCTCTCTGCCACCGGCTCCAATCTCTCTTGTCCCCTAAAACCAAGCTCTCTGCTGGGATCTGAGCAACAGGCAGACAGACAAACCAAGGTTCATGATGATGATAATAGAGAGAATGTGATCGTGATACAATAAACCTCTACCACACACCTGTTGTTTACGGCATGCCAGCCACATTCGGGCTGTTAGCACTTGTAAGACTCACAGTAACGCTATAAACACAGTGCGGATTCTCCTCACTGTGTTACAGGGGAGGATGCTGCAGGAGGTGAAGTGACTTCTTCCGAGTCACATAGCTGCAAGGTCGACAGGCTGGATCCACACACCCAGGTCTGACTCCAGCACCCGGGATCCAGACCACTACTCAACATGAACTGGGTTTGGCTGAGAAAGATGTCCCCATCACCTGTCTCCCCAAACAGGAACCTGGTCTAAGCTTGGCCTCTGTTTCCCTTTATTCCCTCCTCCTCTTCCTCCTTGGTCTCTCTTGGGGTCAGAGGTCCCCCATCCTCTTCCTTCTTCTCCTGGTTGTTTCCCCCTAAACACACTTGTTCCCTAAGTGTATCCCTGTGTAGTTCTTGTTGACCCCGAGCTTTGTGCTGAATCTTTCTTAGGTAGGAAGATAAGGATCTGGCATATCAAGGACCTGGACCAATGGAGAGGGTTTCAAGAGACAAAGATTAATTCTGCAACTGCAGTATCATCCATTTAGAAAGAATCTCTGAGATTTTCAGTCTGATTACACCATCATCATGATGAAAAGGCTCAGCCTCAGGGAGGTTCTTAACTTGCTGAAGAGCACACAGTGTATGAGAGGAAATGCTGACACCAAGACCCATCCTGATGCTCTGTCCCCTGCTCTGCCCTCCCTGTCAGAGCCCACCATCGTTTCAGGCTGGGAAGAGGAGGCAAAGGCTCAGGAATGCCTGGAGATGTCTGGAAGGCCTTCTGCTTTCAGATGTCTGAAAGAGGTAGGGCTTCCCCAGGGGGGTCCTACTGAGACAGGGAGCCCCAGACAGTCTGTGGAGGTGTCAGAGAGCAGGCAGGGAGATGGCAGAGTCCAAAATCTAGAAGACTGGGCTTGGAAGGAATTCTAGAATGTCAGTCATTCCAAGCAGCCAGGCAGGTGGCCACTCAGCCTCTGCTGGAATGGGGAACCCACTCCCTACAAGGCAAATGACTCCAATCTGGTACCCTGAGCAAGGCAAGCTGAGAGGTCCAGAGGGTAACTGAGGGTTCTGGGCTCAGGCAGAACTAGGTCTGAACTCTGACCTCTGTCAGTATCTCTGGGCAAGTGACCATAGTTGTTTGTGCTTCCATTTCCGCACATGCATATAGGGGACAATAATACCTTAGTCGATGACAAATTGGCTGTAAACTCTTCCCCCTCTATCTACATGCTTTGCTATTACCCTCCCCCCCTCACTGATTCTGGGCTGGCCATGGGACATGCTTTGGTTGATGGGACATTAACAAATGTGACACAAACAGGGGACTTGAAAAGTGGCTGTTTGGTGGGGCTTGCCCAGAGCTGCTCCTGGAACCTTGTGACTGCTGCCCTGTGAACAGCTTTAGTCATGACCATCGAGTGTGTGTCACAGAACTGGATACGCAGCAGGCACTCGGTACATGGGGGCTTCCCTGGTGGCTTAGTGGTAAAGAATTCGCCTGCAATGTGGGAGCTGCAGGAGATGTGGGTTCGATCCTTGGGTCGGGAAGATCCCCTGGAGGAGGGCATGGCAACCCACTCCAGTATTCTTGTCTGGAAAATTCCATGGACTGAGGAGCCTGGTGGGCTACAGTCCACAGGGTTGCAAAGAGTTGGACACAACTGAAGCGACAGCACACATCTATACTCAGTACCTGACACCTGTGATTCCTGCCTTTCAGATACACACACCTCCAGCAAATATCTACTGAGCATCTACAAATGCAGGTATTGTGCTGGGCCCCAGAATGAAAGAAAAACAAGGTTTCTGAATGCACTTCTAGAGAGAAGATAATAAGCAGACCAAGATCAGATCAGAGTGAACTGAGGGCTAGAGGGGCCACAGAAGAGGAAACGGGGTGAAGAGTAAGGGTGAGGGCACATGGAAAGGTCAGTGTGAGCCCTGGACAAGGAGAAAGACTGGTCTTGATCCTGAGAAAGCCTGGGCGGAAATTTTTCCAATAAGAGGGAGGAGCCCTTGGGATACAGAGTTTAGTGTGTTCTCAAGTAAGAAGAATCAGGACCAGCGTGGATGGCATATGGACAAGCGAGGGGCAGAAGGAGAGAGGTGTTTGGGGATGGTCAGGGATCAGGTCATACGGGGACATCAAGGTCTCGGTGGGCAGCTCTAAGACTATTCTTAAGGCAATAAGAATGTATCGGAGTTCTCATGATGTGACTTGCTGTATATATATTTAAAGATCACCCTGGCTGTCACATGGTGAAAGGAGTACTTTTCACGCTCTAGAATGATGCTTTCCAAGCTTCTGCAGGCTCAGGGTCACCTGGGAGGCTTATTACAACACAGATTCCTGGGCCCCACTGCAGAGATCCCTGTTGGGCAGATCTGGGGTGAGATCCATGTATCTCTGCTCTAACAAGGTCCCAAGAGATGCTGTGCTGCGATGGGACCTAGGAACGGGACCCCGTTCGCTCAGTTCATGTTCTCTTTCCCTCACTTGCAGAAAACAAGCAGCAGGCCCATCAGCCACACGAGTCCCTGTAACTGCAGATGGTGTTTCAAAGGCTTCATTCAAGAAGCAGAGAAGAGCAAGAGTCTCCTGGCCAGGGGGCAGGGATGCTGTAATCAGGGCCCCTCCTGGCCAGCTCCCTCTGTCCTTTCGGTCATCCTCTGGAGTGAGCGGCGAGGCAAGGAGCAGCCCTGCCGGGTCCACCACTGCAGTAGGCGACATCCATTCTTTCTGAACGGAATTCTAGAGGGAGCTGGGCACAGGAGCCCACATCCGGCTCCCCTAATTCATTGTGGCACTCACGTAGGGCCTACTTCTGACTCAAAGGTTTACAAACATACCCGAAATGTTTCTTCAATTAAAAATCAATCCAAGAGGCACCAGTCAGCCGGCTGCATCATAATTGGATGTGTGGGATGGAGTGGAAGGAGGCATTTCCGCCATCCTCATCAGCTTGTGTGCTGCTGCTTTATAATTTCTGATTATGTCCCGCTAAGCGTCTCTTGCTTGGGTGTGGAATTCCTTGAGTTCTCTGAGGTATTGTCTGGATGGCAGTACTTGTCACAATGCGTTAGGGGGGAATCACCCGTCTGCCATGCTGGGGTATGCGTATGCTTTGAAGGGAAGGCACCTGCGGTTGGTATTTGCAGCTGATGTGAGAAGTGCCTGGCCTGTCTTTAAGAGGGTGGTGAGGGCAGGTGCCAGGTCTCCTGCAGCCCAGGCTGGGAGGATGCTCAGGGCTGGCCACAGAAGCAGGGGCTCTGTCTTGTCTGTATTCTTTGATAACAAGTATATACGTAAGGATGGATTTGGGTTGTTAATAATTTAATTTTTTTCCTTTTTCTTGGGCTGGATTACAATGTATATAGGATCTTAGTTCCCCAATCAGGGATTGAGCTGGTGCCCCCTGCAGCAGAAGTGCAGATTCTTAACCACTAGACCACCTCTGAAGCCCTTTCCTGCTAATTGTTGGTGAATTCCAGGTTGCAAATGCCATAGCCAGCATAAAGGTAAAAACCATTAAGAGAACTGTGCTCGTGTTTGTGGCACATTTGCTAATCACTGGGTACTTTCCAGTCTCTTACTTTATAAAGCATAGATGGTAACCTATGAACTTGACGGTATTATTGTCACTTCATAGGTAAGTAGCTGCAGCTGCTAGGTCGCTTCAGTCGTGTCTGACTCTGTGCGACCCCATAGAGGGCAGCCCACAAGGCTCCCCCTTCCCTGGGATTCTCCAGGCAAGATACTGGAGTGGGTTGCCATTTCCTTCTCCAATGCATGAAAGTGAAAAGGAAAGTGAAGTCGCTCAGTTGTGTCCGACTCTTAGTGACCCCATGGACTGCAGCCTACCAGGCTCCTCCATCCATGGGATTCTCCAGGCAAGAATACTGGAGTGGGGTATAGGTAAGTCGAGTGAGGCTCAAACCGCCCAAATAACTTGTCTAAATTCATATGGTTAGTCTGTAGTGCAACTTGACTTTGAACCCAAGTTGTCCTCTCCTTTATCCCTCTACCTCATTTTCCCTCTCCTAAATACCTACCCTGTGCAGATGCTGTGGTCAGAGTCTCTGGATCCAGCAAGCACTAACTGAACATCATTATGTCCCAGGGCTTTCCCAGAGAGTCTCACATTTTTCTCCTGAGTTCACAGGTGGCCATTGGCTACTGATCTTGATGGAGAATATCTTGGTGATAAACTGAATGTACAAATAGAAGGTGTGAATGTGACCAAGGAAAGCCAGGATGCTCTGAAAGATGGGAAACTGGAATTGCCTGGAACTCACTCACCTGGGCAGGTCATAGTATCTGAGCTTCATGTGCCTCCCCTGGGGGGACTGAGATATATTTATGCTGCCTGGAGAACAGAAGACCAAGCCTGACCATCGTTCAGCACAAGGATCAAGGATTAGGTTTTGTTTTCATTTTAAATGGCACAGAGAAGAAGGAAAAATAAACACAAAGAATGGACTGTTCTGGTGGGTAGCCTGCTGTTGTGCTTGGTGGGAGAGGGGGTGTGCACCTAGGCTGGCAAGGAAGGGGAGGGGTGACTTGGGACATGGGTCTAGGTCAGCCCCTCATGCAGCCTCATTGGCATCCTGGCAGGTTTGAGCTGGAAGGGTTGGCCACCTACCCTGGTTTCCCCAAGCCCTGCCTACCTGGCTGACATCATTTGCTCTCTTCTTCCTCACCCTAGCACCTAAGCCCTAACTGTGTGCATCCCAGCGGGCCTGGTGTCCTCTCCTTCCTGGCAGAGGGCTCCTCCTCTCCCTACAAGGCTTCTACTGTCAGTCCACTCAGCCTCCAGCTCAGTGTAGCAGAGCCTCTCTTGAGGGTATTCCCCATTTCTTCCATTCTCTGCTCCAGCCAGGACAGGGGCTCCTCCCATGGGTTCTCATAGCATCTGAGGCAGCCTGAATCCTCAGTTGGCCCCAAGACTCTTGCCCCAGCTCCTGGTGTACGGTCCTGCATCACCTCTCCCTTGAGTGTGAGCAGAACCTGGTACTATTCTATATGATAGACTAGTATGGCTGTGATTATGTCATATAACAGACTGGGGAGATTCTCCTACTGGCTTTGAAGAAGGAAGCTGCTCCACATAGCTAAGACCTAAGGGTGGCCTCTAGGAGCCCAGAAGGATCCCAACTAACAGCCAGCAAGGAAATGGGGACCTTGGTCCTAGAGCTGAGTTCTGCCAAAACCTGAATGAACTTAGAAGTGCACCCTGACTCTCAGGTAAGACTACAGTCCAGTCAACACCTGGATTTCAGGCCTGAGACCCCCACGCAGAGAACCTGCTAACATGTATCCAGACTTCTGATCCATGACACAGTCAGAAAAGAAAAAAGTGTGTTTCTAAAGATGCAAGATCTGTGGTGACTGATTAAACCACAACAGAAAACAAACACATGATCTGAGTCCTGAGTTCACATGTTCTGTGAGGGCGGGATAGGGTCTTATATATTCCCAGCCCAAGAGTCGGCCACAACACAGTAACAGGTGCTTACATAGTATCTGCTGAGAGATCATGTGAATTTTGGAGATGAGAAACTGGGGTCGTGAGAAGGGAAAGGCTTTCCTGAGAGGACACGGCAGGTCAAGGACCTAGCTGCTGCCAGAACCTCTGTACTTGTCCTTTTCGTCCCATTTGGTCTTTGTTGTTACCTGTTATGGAATCACTGTGGACAGTGACAGCAACCATGAAATTAAAAGATGCTTGCTCCTTGGAAAGCCATGACAAACCCAGACAGCGTACTAAAAAGCAGAGCCATCACTTTGTCCACAAAGGTCTGTATAGTCAAAGCTATGATTTTTCCAGTAGCCATGTACAGATGTGAGGTTGGACCATAAAAAAGGCTGAGCACTGAAGAAGTGATGCTTTCAAACTGTGGTGCTACTGTTTGTAATAGCCAGGACATGGAAGCAACCTAGATGTCCATCAGCAGATGAATGGATAAGAAAGCTGTGGTACATATACACCATGGAGTATTACTCAGCTATTAAAAAGAATACATTTGAATCAGTTCTAATGAGGTGGAAGACGCTGGAGCCGATTATACAGAGTGAAGTAAGCCAGAAAGAAAAACACCAATACAGTATCCTTACACATATATATGGAATTTAGAATGATGGTAATGATAAACCTGTACGCAAGACAGCAAAAGAGACACAGTTGTATAGAATGGCCTTTTGGACTCTGTGGGAGAGGGAGAGGGTGGGATGGGTTGGCAGAGTGGCAGTGTAACATGTGTGATATCATAAGTGAAACGAATCGCCAGTCCAGGCTTGATGCAGGATGCAGGATGCTTGGGACTGATGCACGGGGATAATCCAGAGAGAGGGTGTGGGGCGGGAGGATGGAGGTGGGGGTTGGGATTGGGAGTTCATGTACACTCATGGCTGATTCATATTGATGTGTAGCAAAACGAATACAGTATTGTAAAGCAAAACAAACTGAAAAATAAAAATTAATTAAAGAAAAAAAAACAAAACTGTGGTGCTAGAGAAGACTCTTGCCAGTCCCTTGGATTGTAAGGAGATCAAACCAGTCAATCTTAAAGGAAATCAACTCTGAATATTCATTGCAAGGACTGATGCTGCAGCTCCAATACTTTGGCCACCTGATGCAAAGAGCTGATTCATTGGAAAAGACCTTGATGCTTGGAAAGACTGAAGACAAAAGGAGAAAAGGGTGGCAGAGGGTGAAATGGTTAGAGAACATCCCCAACTCAATGGACATGAGTTTGAACAAAGTCTGGGAGATAGTGAAGGACAGGGAAGCCTGGTGTGAAGGACAGGGAAGCCTGGTGTGCTGCAATCCATGGGATCGCAAAGAATCGGACACAACCTAGCAACTGAACATGGCCAGCAAGTTCTGCACAGGTGTTCTGGAGTCTGTGCATCTCCAGGAAACCACTAGCCATGAAGCAGTTTAATTCCATGAGCTGTCATTTGCTAAGAAGCAGTGGGACTCACTGCCTCCACAGCTGCTGTCAACACGCATCATTCTCAGATACCTCCGGTGGCCAGGTTCCCCCTCATTCTCTGGGACTCTTGGGCTGCTTACTGTCTGTGAACCATCTTGTGTCCCAGTGCTTGTTTCCTCATTTTGCTGATTCTCCTATCACTTGTGACTAATCACAAGTGACATTTATTGAACACTTACTAAGTGTGCCAGGTACTGTCCTCAGCACTTTAAAGGCATGAACTTATTTCCTCCTAAAACCACCCCATGAAATCATATCCGCAAGCATCTCCAAAGTGGCTCAAAGACAGAGTAAGGCCATCAAACCCCCTTCCTCAACTACTATGGGAGTTGAGAGGGAATGACATGGAGAAAGCTGGGGCCAGGGCAGCCACTTGCACATCATGTGTCAACTGGAGAGGAAGCTGGCTAGCAGAGGTGGGCAGGAAGCACACAGGATGGCCAGAAATAGAAAAATTGCATAACTCTGAAAGGCTTTGAATCCACTCACCTCCTGGCAGCCAGAGATGTTTTCAAAATCATAAACCAAATCAAAAACTCTGTGTAAATTTCTACAATAAATTCCTATCATGTTTAGAATAAAATTCAAATATTTTATGAATTTCTAATATTTATAATTTTAATCTCATGCAGCTTCCATCTCAAGTCCCTCTCAAGTGATGCTTCAGCCACACTGGTCTTCTATGAGGGTATCTGAATACACAAGGCTCTTCCAACCACAGGGCCTTTGCACTTGCTATTTTATCTGCCTGGAAAGCTTTTTCTTTTTTTGGCAATGCACATGCTTCTCTGGTGGCTCACATAGTGAAGAATCTGCCTGCAATGCAGGAAATCCAGTTCTATCCCTGGGTTGGGAAGATATCCTGGAGAAGGGAATGGCTACGCACTTCAGTATCCTGCCTGAAGAATTCCATGGACAGATGAGCCTGGCAGGCTATAATCCATGCGGTCACAAAGAGTCAGACGTGACTGAGCAACTAATACTTTCACACTCCCCCACTATGCTTGACTCCTTTTCTTATCCTCAAGTCTCTGCAGAAATGTCCCCTCCTTTGAAAGACCTCCCCCTGATCATACCACCTAAAGAAGGTCCCTCACTTGACATTGTTAATATCGACCACTGTTCCTTCAAAGCACTTATCACAATGTTAATTATTTGACTTAACTATTTACTAGTCCCATATTATCAATACTGGATGCACATGGCAAACCTAAAATGATGCAAGGTCTTCACAAAGATTCTTATTTAACTAGTTTGCAATAGAGCGGGACCATGAATTTTTTTTTTTTTTCTAAAGCTCCTTTGATAATTTAATTTGTCCCCAGTTAAGGCTGAGAATCAGTGCAATAGACTGTAAGCCACATAAGGTTAGGGACCACATCAGTACTTCCTGATAAAGGCTCCAAGAATGATCCCTGCAGAATAGCATTGAAACATGTATACTATCATGTAAGAAACGAATCACTAGTCTAGGTTCGATACAGGATACAGGATGCTTGGGGCTGGTGCACTGGGATGACCCAGAGAGATGATATGGAGAGGGTGGTGGGAGGGGGGTTCAGGATTGGGAACTCATGTACACCTGTGGCAGATTCATGTCAATGTATGGCAAAACCAATACAGGATCGTAAAGTAAAAAAATAAAAAAAAGAAAAGAAATAGCAGTTGCTTTCCAACATCAACTGTGGGTCCAGTCCAGGTGTTTCCTTATGGTACACCTCCCCCTTTCCTTGAGGTGATTTGACTAGAGCTCTATTTTTTAGAATCAGTTCTTCCTCCATCCTCAAAAACAACCAGCATCATCAAAATACAGGAGCCCTTGGTTTTCAGTGCTGGAGAAGGGCTGAGAGTAGGCCCTGTGTTAGCAGGCTTCCATGCTCCAAGCTGGTGGGGCCATTCCTGCCCTCTCCAAATGAAGGCAGCTGTGAGGAGCTGTGTGGGCAGCGGGGTCTATCTGCCTACCTGTCCATGGAGAGCTGAGCAACCAGGGTGACGTCTGTGTTGTCTGAAGTGGGCTCATACTCATAGTGCAGAAAGTACAGGTGGGTTCGGTGGACGGTGAACCGCTCTCTCCGGAACTCATAACACAAGTCATCCTCGTCCAGTTCTGAGAGCTGCTTCTGGAGCTGAAAGATAGGGAAGAAGGCTTGGGAACAAGAAGGAAATCCCCAAGGGGGTCGGCCTGTTGTGCCCTGTCCTCCCCTGAGTTTCTTATCCACTGGACCTTATTGATCGGCCAGTCAGAGAAGGACAGGATCCTGTCTTCATTTTCTTCTGCAATATAATCTGATTTCAAAGAGGTGATGATAGAGGGCAGTTGGCTCATCATCTGAGGAATGAGACCCTCTGAGCTGAGAGTGAGGGTCTCATGGTGGCAGCACTCACAAATGGATAAGCAACCACAAACTCCTTATACAAAACAAAAAACATTTTCCCTGATGACCCAGCACAACAATTTCAAACAACGGGTGGTAACTGTCAAAGAACAGGGTAATGAAAACCAAATTGAACAGTACCTTTGTGTGACCTGATGCTTTTCTCTCCCTAGAGCTACAGACTTAAAACTCTATGCCATGTACTGGAAAGGAGAAGTGATCCCATAAATAAAAAATCTCTTCCTTTAATTTCATCCACGTTCAATCAGTCTCAGTACCTGCTCTTTTCTTTCTCCTATTCTGGTGCTCTGAGATCTTTTACTTCATTAATCTGCCAGTAGGACTCCTTCACTTAGCTCTTCTATCCCCCTTCCTAACCAACTAGTGAAAGAGTGAGCTGTCCCACTAACAGGAAAGGAGGAACTTAGCATCCAGCATAAACACACGCAGATCTCAGGTTTCCAGGTCTGCTGATACACAGATGTTCGATACACAGTATCCCTCCCAGGCAGAGGTGACTATACCTGTTCTACAGGTGAAGAATTGCAATGAAAAAGTTAACGAATTCTACAGTGATGGAAATCAGGCCAGTGGATATGCAGTAGCAGAATGAAAGGGCTGGGGAGAGACAGGAGAGAAGCTCTTCGGGTGATGGGGATGTTTGATGTCGCAATCCAGGTGATGGTTATATGGGAGCACACACTTGTGAAAATACAGGTACACTTTGAATGTGGGATTTATCATATATGCAAATCATATTTCAATACAATTTATTGAAAGAAAACAATAATTTGCCAAAGGTCACATGGGTGCTTCCAATATTTTTTCTGCTACATGAGCCTTGTCCATTATATGATGACACATAGTTGATTATGGATGAAAGTTTACATGGCTAGAATTATTAAGATTAATAGCTGAATACAATAGAACATTTTCCCAAGAAGGTGTGTGTGTGTGTGTGTATATATATATATATATAAATATTTTTTTTTAAATCTCCAAACCAACAGTGTAGTAATCAAGAAGAAAATACATTCACTCACTTCTCTCTGACCTTCATATGACTTCTATGACTTCATATGACTTTCACATGATTTCTATCAGTTAAGACCATTGCCTTGATAGGTTAAACCAGGGGTCCCCAAGCCCTGGACCAGTATTGGTCTGTGGCCCGTTAGGAAACAGGCTGCACAGTGAGAGGTGAGCGGTTGGCGAGCAACCAAAGCTTCATTTATATTTACAGCCGCTCCCATCACTCTCCCATTACCTCCAAATGGGACTACCTAGTTGCAGGAAAACAAGCCCAAGGCTCCCAGTGATGCTATGGTATGGTGAGCTGTGTAATTGTTTCATTATCTATCACAATATAATACTACTAGAAATAAAGTTGGAGAAGGCAAGGGCACCCCACTCCAGTACTCTTGCCTGGAAAATTCCATGGGCGGAGGAGCCTGGTAGGCTGCAGTCCATATGGTCGGGAGGAGTCGGACACGACTGAGAGACTTCACTTTCACTTTTCACTTTCATGCATTGGAGAAGGAAATGGCATCCCACTCCAGTGTTCTTGCCTGGAGAATCCCAGGGATGGGGAGCCTGGTGGGCTGCCGTCTATGTGGTCGTACAGAGTTGGACACGACTGAAGTGACTTAGCAAGCAGCAGCAGAAATAAAGTACACAATAAATGTAATGTGTTTGAACCATCCTGAAACCATCGCCCCACCCACCCCTGGGAAAACTGTCTTCCACAAAACCAGTCCCTGGTGCCAAAAAGGTTGGGAACTGTTGGGTTAAACTATGATATTATTTCTCAAGATGTGTATTCTGACAGCTGACTGCGTTAAATGGTCCGATTTCTTCACTTCCCTTGCCCCATATCCTTTGTCATGTGACTCTTGGTGCTGCCTACTACAGAGGCAAAGATTATTTCCTTAATCCTTGAACCTCTTTGGCTGGACTTGTGACTTGCTTTGGCAAACAGAATGGAGGGGAAGCAATGATGTTCCAATCGTGAGGGATCAGGTTCAAGAGGAAGTGCATACTTCTTGGGAAAATGCCTGGACTGGCCTGCTGGGAGATGAGACAGATGGCACAGAATGGAGTCTCCCCAGCTGCCCATCATATGAGTGAGCCCGGCCAAGGTCAGCAGAGTTGCCTCCACGAGCACTTCTCACTGTTCACACTTCTCTCTGTACACCACTGAGGTTTTATGGGTTTTGAGCACTAGACGACAGATAGTGTCACTTTCATTACATGAGTCTGTTCCACACAACACAGGGTGGCTAGCCTCCTGGGTCCCAGCCCAATAAATGATCGTAGCATTCTCCAGATGACTGAGTATAACTCCAAGTGCTCCCATACATTCCCAAAGGCCACTTGGGTAATCAGTTGTGATCCAGTGATCTATGAGACATGCTCAGCTATCTTGAACACTTTTAACCTTCAGAAAGGATGCAGTCAGGGATATTCCTTGGCTTCTCAAGACCAATTTGATGTCCTTGCCTATTTGAAAGTTCCCCCTATGCCAACAGGGTGGCTAACTGATATAAGGCTAGAAACTAGAATTCTCCCTCTGCCTAAGGCCCTAGGAGCCAGGTGACCCCTTCTGACTGAGGATTGTTTCCTGGCTTACAGGACTCCTCCCTGATCCTTGCATGCTCAGCAAGCCTCTAGTGGATATACTCATAGCCACTCAGAGCATGTTAAGAAAGGGAACAGTGGCCAATGAAAGTGCTTCTAGAGTCACTTTCTAAGAGGGTCTACCAGCAGTCCTGGGCGATAAGTAGCCTCCATCTAGGAACTGTACCGATGTGGTTCAGTGGCAGCCACTTCCCAAGGTCACCCCTGACCATCACAATGCTTAAAGGCTAGGATCTATAACATTGCTGTTTACCAGCCACACAGAGGGCTGCGGAGAGCCCAGCGGATATGACATCAGACATACATTAGAGTCTAGGACTCTACACCCATGCCTTCCTTGAGTTTCGATATTAATTATTAACACGGTGCTCTGCACCTCTGCCCTAACGTGGATGAGCACCTCCGGTGTGCCATGCAGTGCTAAATCAGATGCACTGCTTTGTCTTCAGCACAGATCTCTGTTTTACAAAGGAGGAAACTGAGGCCCAGAAAGCGTCTGTCACCTGCCAGTTACAGCCAGAGAGCGGCAGTCTGGACTGTGAATCCAGCCCTTGGACCTTTCACACCAGGGACATCTCACGACACAATTACTTCTGTCCTGGGGGATGGATGTGAAGGCCAAATGTGCTGGTGGAAGATACCATGCAGTGTGGACAAGCAGGCCACAAAAACGCACCCGCAGCATGATCACAACACAGCGCAAAGGCAGACCGACCAACCCAGGCGGAAGCAGACCAAGGGAATCCACCGCAATGTTCACAAAGCTCTTTTCTGAGTGGAGGATTCACAGATGGATTTTATTGGCCTTGTTATACTTTTTTGTACTTAAGTAATTCCCTGCAATTTTCTCAAATGAGCTAATGCATGTACAAGTGCTTTGTAAACTGTAGAGTGCTACACACACCTCAGAAATATTATGATTGCATTGTGTTCCTTTTCAAATTCTAATCTAGGTCTGCTCACTGCTGACTGCATGGCTGATGGGATTTCAGGCGATCCCAAGGAGAGGACTCAAGCAGCTTGAAACCTGTCTCCTGCACATCCAGGTAATATCTCCAGGGAGATGCTGAGCTGGAGGGCAAGGGTGGTGTGGCTTTTGTTAACAGGGTCTGAATGCCACCCCCACTCCACGCTCCAGTCATGGGGGAGCAGGGGGTTTCCCGACCAGCAAGCCGCAGAAACAAACGACAGATCCCTCCTGAGACAAAATGCATTTGCTAAATTGCTTCTTTGGGCAGCCAGCTGAGGCACAGGGAAATTTGGACTCAAAGGAAAATGGCCTTTAAGCCATTTGCATTTCTTTCTTCCCATCCTTGAGGACAGTGGCCTAGACTGACCCCCGAGCTGCCAGAGATGATGGCTGTCATGCCTGTGGACTCTAGAGGGATAGGAACTGTGTCCTGGGGCTCTGGCCTCTGAACTTCTGCTCAAAGTCAGGAAAAACTACATGGAGAGATTATGGGGATTAGTGGGAAATGAGGCCTGACCTCTCTGACCCTCATTTGCTATGTGACCTGGAGCAAGTCACTTCTCCGGAGAGCAGGACAAAGACTTTGGGTCGTAAGGGTCACGTGCTCAGCAGGCCAGGTGAGTGCTGAGAGCGCTGCAGGCATTTCCTCATTAATACTCACATGGGTCAGAGACCACCAGCCGTCCTGTTTTACAGACGAAGACGATCATCATCCGAAAGTTTTGGCCATTTGGTCAAGGTCACAGTAAACGAACAGAGCAGCTTAGATTCACAGCTAGCGGTATTTCCTCCAAGTTCTTGTACATAAGAAAGTCACTGCAATGCCTTGTTCATCAGCCTCTGGGTCTAAAGCTAGATGGTTCAGTGACTGTTGAGTTCTGAATCATGTGTCCCCCTTGGTGACAGAGATCTTTGGTGCTCAGGCTGAGAGAAGTGGCCAAGTTCAGGTCAGTAGAACGTGGGTAGATTCTGGCTGCTACAGGCTCCGTTTTTAAGGCTGTCTCATGCAAAAGCAAGAGCACCTAGTGGAAGATGCTCGGTGGAGGCAGAGCCACAAGATGGGAGGAGCCTGGCCCCTGATCATGGAGAAGAGCCACCTGCCAATTAGGAACACCTGCTTGGACTTTGTGTGAGTCATAAACTTCTAGCCCGCCAAGCCAATTTATAAGTAATTGTGTTCCCATAACTAACATGCTTACTTGAACTCTTTGAGTCAGTAAGTGATGAAGACAGCACAACAGACCAATTCAGAAGTCTCTAAGGCCACCTCTTCTTGTGACACGTGTCCTTCTGATGCCTTAGGACAACAGGTAGAAACATGGGGATAAAATAACACTCAAGAGTGTTGCTTTACACTTTCAGCACTTTTCACTTTCAGCAGCCTCGATATCCATTTCTTCATCTGTCCCTCCCAGTAAGTGTATGAGACCAGGAGGGCTACCCTCTTGTCCCCAGTTGGCGGATGAGGAAACTGAAGCACCAGGGATGTGCTCAGAAAAGCTGGGGCCCTAACACACCTCTTGGAACCTCATTCATGGTTCTTCCCTGTGGTTTCCATGAAGCAGTTACATTTTATTAAACCACATGGACAGGCAGAAAAAGATTACCAGCTCACTAGTTGCCTGCTGTGTGGGCTAATGATCAAAGTTCCAGGAACTCAAAACACTGTTTTCCAAGGAGACCAAACCATGGACCACTTTCATTCTTTCATGGGAAGACAGAGGCGTGGGCTTAGGACCATTCAGTGAAGGTTCAGAGACATCTGCCCAGCACTGACCGAGGCTCTGAGAAGATAAAGAAGAAAATGGCATGGTCTGCTACCTCCCTGGTATCACCATTAATGTGAACATCCCACACAATTAATAGGCCCTTATTTTATGCCAAGCCCCATGCTAGGAATATGGAATGAACCCAAGTGTCTGCATTTAAATTGTCTATACTGTCTGGTTGGGGGAATAAAGAAGCGAGTTAGCAACTGTAAAAACTGTGTATTCATAATACAAATAAAATGATGAGGGGCTGGGGAGGGAAGGGTGGTGGTATGCTGTGTGCTACACTGACCGAAGCTCTGACCTATCTTTCTGTATTTAGCTCTCATCAAGCCTACCAGGTAGGAACAGTCCTACCTGATTCCCATTTTACAGATGAGAAAACTGAGGCACAGAGTTTGAGTGGCCTAAAATCCCATAGGGAGTATTCCTACCATTTCACATGAGGCAATGCTGCTTCAGAGCTTTCCTCTTATGTTTCATGCAAGGAGCCAGTTAGGACAAAAGTAAAAGTAGGCAGAGTTCTCTGACAAAGATGTGGGAGAGTCAAGCACCTGGCAGGTTTGGACAGATGATGTTTGGATAGATCAGAGCCTAGGGGTGTGAAGGAGGGGTGTGCGCCTGTGGCCCTGTGAGTTTCTGGACCCTGGGCTCCTCCTTCATCCCCTCTCCTGGCCACCCAGGCAAACACTGGGATGCTTCAGCTTTGAGATTTAACATGCCAAGGAGGGTCACTGGAGGCCGGCCTTGGGCAACCTGTCATGGGACTCTGAGTTCCTCTGCCCACTGCGTGATGAAGGAGTTGGTGACACACGGCTCGCATGTGAGAGCAATGATGCACTCCGGGGTTTCTCTGGGGTTTCTCGGGGATACAGCTGTTTCTACAGAGCCATCTGTTCCCTGGAACTGCCGTGCAGTGATGCTGTAAAGGGTTTGTAGGATCTGTTTATATGTGTCTTATTTTTAGCTTCTCGTTAAATCATGGTGTTGCCGTTTTCTTTCCTTCTTAGTGAGCTCAGTATCTGGGTGTGTGACCCTGCAGGCAGCCCATCACCCTTGTAGCATGAGGGCATTGAACTTGGAAGCCCTCATTTCAGCAATGAGGCAGAGATCTCAGAGCAGCTGGATGGGAAGGTGTCCAGGATGAGATTTCTGGTCAACACTAGTAATGAGACCTCCTGTACCCTGCAGCCCTGCTCACACCTTACCCCCCTGAGCCCTCATCCCAGCTTGGGCTCGGTTTGTTTACTGAGAAAACTGAAGCTCATGGAAGGCAAGAGTTACACTTGAAGGCACAGATCTAGTCCTAGGGCCAGGTTTTTGATTTTTAAGTACAGGGATCTTTCCAGAGCACCACAAATACTTTAAGACAAGGATTTGTAATAGTTAATTTGTTTGACAAAATTTATCGAGCACATACCAGGCAGTCTTTTATAGGCATAAAGTTATATTGATGAATGAAACAGATAAACAGCCACACGATCCCAGAGCTTACATTCTAGTTGGAGAAATAGAACCAAAAAATAAATAAGTCCAGAATATACTCATTGATTGGTGATAAGAGCTGCAGAGAAAATGAGAAGCAAGAGCTCTGGGAAATGGGGTGTCGGGGTTGGGGCAGGCATGACAACTTTAGACTGGAGAGTGTTTTCAGTAGTTGTAAAATGACCACTCAGCTTGACACCAGTTCCAGAGCTGCTGCCAACCTATCCTCTGAATTCCATTCTCTGAGCCTCCTTTTCCTCCTCTAAAAAGTAATGCTAATAATAACCACCTTGCGGGCTCATAAAAGAGTAAGAATGATACAAACTAAAAGCCGCTAGAAGAATCACTGAATGACTTGTAGTTCCTCTTATGTTAATTATGTATGTCTTTCTGGGGCTTCCCTGGAGGCTAGGTGATAAAGAACTTGCCTGCCAAGCAGGAGTTGCATGTTTGATCCCTGAGTCAGGAAGATCCCCTGGAGAAAGAAAGGGCAACCAGCCCACTCCAGTATTCTTGCCTGGGAAATTCTATGAGCAGAGGAGCCTGGCAGGCTACAGTCCACGGGGCTGCAAAAGAGTCTGACGTGACTTCGTGACTAAACAACAACAATAATAAATTTTTTTGTCCATGTCACATGACATGCAGAACTTCCCCAAACAGGGATTGAACCCGTGTCCTCTGCAGTGGAAGCACGGAGTCTTAACCACTGGACTACCAGGGCAGTCCATTTTCTATTAATTGTAAATAGGGATCTACATTCACTTGAGAAGCATGGCTTCAAAGTCAGGCAACCTGGTTTCCAATAATGGCTTCACCATGTAGGAGTTGCCTCACTCACATAACACATCTCCTCTGAGCTTCTTATCTGTGAAATGTGACTTGTTGATGCCTCCCTCCCTTGACTGTGGTGAAGAGGAAAGTTTCATCTCCTCTTTCCTTTCTCTGCAGGAAATCTCTAATTGTCAAAGGCCAGAAGAAACAGAAAGCTCTTTGAGCAGCACAGAGAGCTCTTCCAAGGCAGGAGAGAACACAGTGGCAAAGGCACAGGGCACGGATGCCCCAGGTGGCTTTGGCACCTCGTGTCATCACTGGGAAACTGATACTGGCTCACTGGCGTGCCGTCTTGGGGAGGATTATGAGTCTGGGGCTGGCCCCAGATGGCTGAGTGAGGTCATCAATTAGTGATGTCTGCTGTGGGCATGGGATAAGAAAATTCTAAGTTGGGGGCTTCCCTAGGGGCTCAGTAGTAAAGAATCTGCCTGCTAATGCAGGTGACACAGGTTTGATCCCCAGTCAGGGAGGATCTCACGTGCCATGGAGCAACTAAGCCTGTGTACAACTATTGAGCCTGTACTCTAGAGCCTGGGAGCCGAAACTACAGAGCCCAGGTGCCACAGCTACCGAAGCCTGCATGTCCTAGAGCCTGAGCGCCACCACAAGGAAAGCCATCGCAGTGAGAAGCCTGCACACTGCAGCCAGAGAGCAGCCCCTGCTCAGGGCAGCCAGAGGGAAGCCCAAGCATCAGCAAAGACCCAGCAAAGCCGAAAGAAGGGAAGAAAGAAAAGACAACTCTGTTTGCTGACACTGTCTAATTGACTTACAATTACATATAAATGTGAAAACTCAGTGATGTCTGGTCTTTTTTTTCACCCCTTGGATGTTTTGTTTCATAATTTAATTTCTAATATGACACTGGATAATTATTTTACCATTAGACTCTGACCATTGGATTCCCCCCCCCTTTTTTTTTTGGCTGCTAGAGGAAGGATGCACAGGGTGGTGAGCCCAGAAAGGGCTATTCTGAAGTTGATGAACTGAAAGTGACAGCTGTCAGAATGAAATCTGCAGAATAAGCAGCAAACAGTCTGAGGCCATTTCCTCCAGGATAAACAGCATCTTCCCTCCTCTGGCCAATTCCTGCCCCTTCAGCCTACTCAGTGCAACCTTAGTCACTGAAAATTGTAAATTGAGTTTGGTACACTTTGGTTACTAAGGAAGGGCATGTACTTCCCATCCAAACTGGAAAGTATAAAACATCTATAACAATATATATTTTAATGGCCTTGCATTTAAAAAGGTGAGTTTATTTTATCTGGAAAAAAAAAAAATCCCTGAGGTGGAGCAAGGCACTCTTGATGATAAAAGCAGCCTGCTATAAATACAGTGCCTGGGGGAGAGTTACATGTTTCTGGATAACACACTGTATGGAAGTGACACTATCTGCCCAGCTGTTGGGGACCACAGGGGGTGTCCTTATTTTTCACTGCTCCAAAGGACAGCACTCAGATTAATGGATTATTTCCAGAAGCGGGGATTTCAACTCAACATGAGGAAGAATGGGGGTTAGCATCTGGAGCTTTCTAACAGTGCAGTAAGCTGTTGGAGATGGTGGGCTCCCTGTCTTTGGGAAGATTCCAGCAGAAGCCAGATGCGAGCCTGTTAGGGATGCTGTAGAAGGATTTTTGCATGGATTAGGGGGTGGAGAATATCTATAATTATCCAGCTGTGTTCTGAGGAGTCCCAGGGTTTCTTGGCTATGCTTGAGGGGCTAGGTTGCTGAGGAAAGGGGAGAGAAATGCTAATATATAAAATTCTAGCCTCTATTGTGACTTCAATCAAATTATAGTAACTAAGGCCAAGTGAATGCTTATTGCATTACACAGATTAATTTACTGGTTCCAGGAAGAGATGCCCAGACAAACTACGGGACAGGAGTGACTGTGTCCCATTAGCTACTGTCCTTCTGACCACACGTGGAGCCCGAGCTCTTCCAAACAAAATCATCTTGCTTTGGAGCAAGTACCTCAGAGGCTAGAAGATGGGGTCTGCTATTTACTGAAGGGTGGAATCCCCAAGTTCCTGAATTTATGTTCCATCCCTCCTACTTCTCCTTTTTCCTTTCCTTTCCCCCTTTCTTCCTGGCACTGAGACCAACCAAATGGCCTCTTCCTTCCTACCCAAATTCTCTTAATTGTAGGGAAATCTACCTGTGATTGTTTGAACCAGAGCAAATGTGATAGTCCCCGCCCATGCTTTATAGACAGAAATGTAGGTCCATTTCTCTACTAGGCCTTCCAAGAAAAAAAAAGAAATCTTAAAGACCCAAACCTGTTTGTGTAACAACAGATTATGACCAGGCAGCCAGTTTGTAAAAAACCCCATCTCAATGAATATTGTGTTCTGGGTGCTGAGCCCTATTTTTGTCGATTTAACATAAGTTATCTGTGAGACACTATGACAAAGGCATCATTTCCTGCAGTTACTTATCGGATGATGAACCTGAGGCTCAGAGCATCCATGTGACCTCTCCAAGGTTCCTGTGTCTACTGAGTGAGCAGCCTGGAAAGACCAGAAAGCTTATCGTCATCACCTTCTCCATGAAGGAATGATGATGACACAAAATTGAACTTGCGCAATCCCCTGTGTGCTCATGCTGGCTTTGCTAGAGGCAGAGTGCCACGCTCCTGTTCACCTCTGGTCCCCACTGACTGTGCTGCTCCCTCCACCCTCCGTACCTTCTCAGTCCTCTTTGCTGCTGCTGCTGCTGCTAAGTCACATCAGTCGTGTCTGACTCTGTGCGACCCCATAGACGGCAGCCCACCAGGCTCCCCCATCCCTGGGATTCTCCAGGCAAGAACACTGGAGTGGGTTGCCATTTCCTTCTCCAATGCATGAAAGTGAAAAGTGAAAGTGAAGTCGCTCAGTCGTGTTCAACTCATAGTGACGCCATGGACTGCAGCCCACCAGGCTCCTCCATCCATGGGATTTTCCAGGCAAGAGGACTGGAGTGGGGTGCCATTGTATTCATCCTTTGAATCCCACCTCCTCCAGGAAGTCTTCCCTGATGCACCTTCTCTCCTCTTCTTGTGTGCTCTCAAAGCACCACACTGTCCCGGCACTTCTCACACTGATGACAACCTCCTGCTGTCCGCACCCCTCACTAGACAAGCATTGTGAGAGTCGGGCTTCAATCTCCACCCAGATCACTGGCCCTGTGGCTGGTGACTGTTTGAATGACTTATCTGCCGAGTGGATGAATGTGTCTTGAGACTTGGCACCTGCCACTGCAGCCCTTTCCCACCTGGGATCTGCAGTTCAATGGAGAGGTCCCTGACTTCCTCTCTTTAAGAGGACCACTATCAACACACTTCTCATTGCTCCAGTGACCTCTTCCCAGAACTGAGAGCAGTTGGCTTTGGGCCAGCTCCAAGGTCTTACCCTTTCCCTGTGGCAGTGGTTGCAGATAACACTGGGCAGGTGGCAAGGGACCAGGGGTGCAGAGATGTTTCCAGGCTGTATGTTACAGACTCTTGCTCTAGCCCCTCTCACTTTGGGCCAGCCAGGCCGGAGGTGGCTGACTGCAACAGGGCCCAGGGACCTGCCACCTTGGTTTATGGGTAGTGGCTGCATTTGCTCCCCTGTCCTCAGTGCCCACAAAACACTCCAGCTGTTTTTGTCCCCACTGCCGCTGCCTCTGCTCAGAGCCCCACCGCCACCTTTTTCTTCTGGGATGCAGCAATGGCCTCTAGCTAGGCTCCCTGCTTCTAGTCTAGACCCTTCCATTCTATTCTCCACCCAGAGCAACTTTTCTCAAATGTAAACCTGACTACATTTGAAGCCCTCTGGGGACTCTTCACGGCCAACAGGATTCAATATAAATGCCCAAGCATAGCCAAGGCCCTGCAAGGGTCAGCTTCATTCTCTGCCTTTCTCCTGATACGCCTCTGCTCCACTAAAGAAACCACCAGCATGTTCTTTGTGAACTCTCTACTTCTTGGCTCTTCAGGTCTGGTGCTTCATTCTGCTCTTTTTGTAAATATTTACTGAGTGTTCATTATGTGCTTGCTGCTATGCTAGGGGCGACTGGTACAGGTAGAGTGTTTAACAGTCTTATACTTGGGGGGAAAATAGGGGAAAAAATGACATGAATACAGTAATTGTGGACACATGTATGTGCTGATGAAAAGAAAATAGGGCGCCTCACAGAGAGTGATGTAAGGGTTACCTGAGGCTGGGGCAGGCCGGGTGTGCCAGGACATGAGAAGCAAGTGCAAAGGCCCTAAGGAGGGTAGGGGGAGCCTGGGATGTTGAAGGAACACAAAGGTGGTGGGTGTGGGCTCAGTGTCAAGGGGAGAGTTTTTGGGGGGACAGTTGGGGTGAGCCTTAGAGAAGGCCGCTCTCCTTGCACCTGGGCAGACTGTCCTCTCGCCATCTCTGACACTGTCACATGGTGAGCACTATCTCCAGGGCCTGGAGCAGCCTCTAATTTCAACCGTGGTGCCCTGCATGGCACCTGGCAGGTGGCCAGCTCTCATAAGTACTTATTCACCAAGTAAATGCAGCCACAGATTCCGAGAAGGACCATAGACGATTTCTCCCCTCTGATGATCCACCAGGGGAGAGTGGTGTAGGAAGGGCTGGTGAGTCACTGTTAAAGGCAGTTCCACTTCGTAAGGCATTGAGCAGCACACCACGGGAACTCACTCCTACAGAGATTAACGGATGACATCACCCTGCAAGGCTTTGTATTTGAGCCTCTTCCATGGAGGAAAAAAAAAAATGGGAGCAGGGAAACAGTTTATATTTAATGTTTGGGGGGAAAAGTGCTGAATGGGCACTCAAATATTGATGGTGATAACAAATTCTGACTTGAGTGAAAAGAACGGAAGGAAAACCCAAAATAACACAGTGTTTGTGGAGACCTCTAAGGGCATCCCAGAGTCTGAGATGGAGGTCAAGAGCTTAATGGGTTTGTTTCCTCTCTGGTGAGTGGAAAAGAAGGGCAGATGCTGAGGAAGGCACGGAGGGTGACTAGAGAAAGGCTGGAGATTGAGGGGATGGTGCTGTGACCTGGGGGTAAGTGACAGAGAGTGGGGTGGCCGTGCTACTGGTCATCCTGATAAAGGGCCAGGTAGGTGCATGCTGACAGAGCCTCCCGCTCCACCCCGCCCCCCGCCCCCACCTGAAC
>SJXQ01003255.1:141147-204121 GCA_006408695.1 Aepyceros melampus
GAATCCTCCTGACATCTAAGAACACAAGCAACAGTAGTAAGACAAAATCCAGACTCTCTAACCCACTTCCAGCATCCGTCCAGCCTGCCTCCTGCTTCCCCGCTGCTCGGCATCTCCTGCTCTCCACCTTTCCTATCAGCCCCTGGGCACACAGCCCATCCTTCCGGTCCTCACAGCAAACCTGCCTGGCCTCAGGACATCCGTGCCAGCAACTTCATCCACCGGAATACGCTTCCTTTGCTGTTCTTTCCCCCTTTCCAACTTTACTGCAGTATGTGTATGTCTCGTCACTCAGTCATGTCCGACTCTTTGTAACCTTTGAACTATAGCCTGCCAGGCTCCTGTCCATGGGATTTTCCAGGCAAGAATACTGAAGTGGTTGCTCTTTCCTCATGCAGGGTATCTTTCTGACCCAGGGATCAAACCCACATCTCCTGTGTCTCCCGCACTGCAGGTGGATTCTTTACCCACTGAGCCATCAGAGAGGCCTTACTGCAGTATAGCTGGGATACACAAAATGACACACAGTTAAAACAATCTAGTGAGTTTGGCTATATTTATGTTCTCATGCTACTATGACCACGTTTAAGGTATTAGAGATAACCATCGCCTCCAAAACTTCCTTGGTTTTTCCTTTGTGTGTGTATGGTAAGATCACCTAACACGAAATCTACACTTTTAAATATATTTGTAGAGGGCATCTTCGGAACTAACTGCACCTTTATAGCCCCTGAACATCGACCCCTCATGACCCCCTCTCCCCAACCCCTGGGAGCCACCATTCTGTTGTCAGCACCAATATGTGGGACTAGTTCAGAAGCCTCATATATGAGGACTTGTGCAGTATTTGTCCTTCTGTGACTGATTCATTCCATTAGCACAACATCTTCCAGGTTCATCCATGTTGCCACAAATGATAAGAATGGCCTCATTTTTAAAGTGGAACAGTACTTATTGTGTATGTACATACTGCCTTTTCCTTATCCATTCACCTGTCAATGGATACTTAGGTTGCCTCCATAGCTTGGTTATTAAGAATACTGCTACACTGAACACAGAAATGCAGATACTGCTCCAGGATCCTGATTTCAATTTACTTTAGGACATGTGCCCAGAAGCAGGGCTGCTGGATCATATGACAGTTCTACTACTATTATTTTTTTTCTGAGGAACCTCCACTCTGTTTTCCATAGCAGCTACACCATTTTACATTCTACCGACAGTGGACAAGGTTTCAACTTCTCTGTGTCTTTGCCAACTCTTATTATCTTTTGTTAACAGCCTTCCTGACAGGTGTGAGGAGGTATCCCCTCTTCGTGTGACTTTGACTTGTATTTCCCTGATCCTGCGCTCTTTCACAGCTGTCTCTTTCTTGAATTTGAGTCTCACACTGAACACAGAAATGCAGATACTGCTCCAGGATCCTGATTTCAATTTACTTTAGGACATGTGCCCAGAAGTAGGGCTGCTGGATCATATGACAGTTCTACTACTATTATTTTTTTTCTGAGGAGCCTCCACTCTGTTTTCCATAGCAGCTACACCATTTTACATTCTACCGACAGTGGACAAGGTTTCAACTTCTCCGTGTCTTTGCCAACTCTTATTATCTTTTGTTAACAGCCTTCCTGACAGGTGTGAGGAGGTATCCCCTCTTCGTGTGACTTTGACTTGTATTTCCCTGATCCTGCGCTCTTTCACAGCTGTCTCTTTCTTGAATTTGAGTCTCGGATAAAATGTCACCTCCTCAGAAGTCCTCCTTGACTCATACGTCATCATGTAACACGTGCCACTGGCTGATAATGTTTCCTGATAGCTTGTCTAGTTATCGTGTCTTCCCTACTAAAATATTAATATCAGCACCATGAGAGCAGGGATCATTGTCCTGTGAATGAATCCTCAGTGCTCAGAATAAGAAGGCCTTCAATAAATGTTTGTTGACTGACTGAATGAACCAGTTACTCATGTGTTTAATACTAAGGGTCAAGGAAAGGACAGGAAGCAAATATTTATCAAGTATCTAACATAGGGCAAAGATTGAAGGCAGGAGGAGAGGGAGATGACAGAGAATGAGATGGTTGGATGGCATCACCGACTCAATCGACATGCTGCTGCTGCTAAGTCGCTTCGGTCTTGTCCGACTCTGTGTGACCCCATAGACGGCAGCCTACCAGGCTCCCCTGTCCCTGGGATTCTCCAGGCAAGAACACTGGCGTGGGTTGCCATTTCCTTCTCCAATGCATGAAAGTGAAAAGTGAAAGTGAAGTCGCTCAGTCGTGTCTGACTCTTAGCGACCCCATAGACGGCAGCCTACCAGGCTCCTCTGCTCATGGGATTTTCCAGGCAAGAGTGCTGGAGTGGGTGGCCATGAGTTTCAGCAAATTCCTGGAGATGGTGAAGGACAGGGAGACCTGGCGTGCTGCAGTCCATGGGGTCACAAAGAGTCAGACACGACATAGCAACTGAACAACGGCAACATAGGGCAGATGCTGACCGAGATGGATTACACATAGTTTCTCAGTCTCAGAATAGCCCTGTGACAGTTTTTCTTATCTCTATGTGACAGATGAGGAAACTGAAGCACGGAGAGACTGAGTAACTTGCCTGAGATCACAGAAGTGGAAATCAGAAGGGATTAAAGCCCAACCAGGCCAAGCTGACCCCACACGCCCTGCCTTTTCCACTATAATAAGTTGCTTCCCCACATCCTGCTCCTTAGAGCTTCAAATCAGTCTCAACTTTGCTCCTACATGCTGTGTGACCATGAGCAAATTGTGTAATCTCTCTGGTCGAAAATGTCTTCAACTCTAACTGGGAAAAAAAAAAAGGTTTCTATGAGCATCAAATAAGATATACAAATAAATTATAAACAGTGAAGAAATAAGATAGTACAGTAGTGCCAGCTATGTCTGTGATCTAGCTATGAAGATATTTTGTGCCATGTACTGACCTTGAATCCTGGGTTTCCCATGTGGGTGCCGTGTCCACAAAGCCCTCAGAGTCCCCAGGTGTGGAGAGGCCCTTTGCCTGTTGTTTCACTGAGTCTTTTCTCACACTCATCCCTCTGCTTGACAGATCCCTTCTGACTTCACCTGGTCTGGGCACGCGTATCCCCTCTGCATCCACAGAGATGAGCATGGACGTGACCTACTGATGTGTCCCCCACCCAACACCGCCCTGTTACCCACTCCAAGGTGGGGATGGCACCTGCTTCCTCCTGGGCTTGCCCTGAGCCTGGCACAGAGCCAAGCACTGGCAGTCCTGGGCAGACCAGCGGAGAGGCCACCTCTGCCTGCGTGGCTGAGCCCTGGGGCCACTCACGTTTTCACTGTTGACGTCAGCCTCACTGGGGCAGCCGAACAGCTCCCGTCGCAGGAGGTTCCCATCGTACTCCAGGAAGGTCAGGTAGAGGTTGCGGAAAAACTCCACGTGCTTGTTCTTCACCCGCAGCTTCTTGGGGGAGTTCCAGTGAATGACCTGGTGAGCAACAAAGATACAGTCAGGCCAGGAGGACCTGTGCTTGTGGGAAGCATCGCTGGGCCCTGGTCTAAGCACTGTCTTGGGGCTTTCCCATCCATCCATTCATTCATCCATCCATTCATCATTCAGCATTTATGGTCCAGGGGTTAAGAGGCAGGGTGCTGAAGCCAGACTGCCTGGAGTCCAATCTTGGCTCTGCTCTAGGCAGTGATTTAATCTTGAGCAGATTGCTGAATGTCTCTGTGCCTCAGTTTCCTCATCTGTGAAACTGAATAGTAACAGCTCCAGCTGAGATCAGTCTTTTAAGCTTTTGCCTCTCAGCTCCAAACCGCTTTGTGATGCTGAAGCCAGGACTCTGCAAACCCTACTTCTGCTCTGTCAGCCACTTCCTATTCATGAGAGGGAGACAAAGTCAGGATGGGGAGAAAGAAAGACTTGCCCGTTCCTTTTGCTTCCTGTCCCTATGTCTTTTCTCCATACCAGCTGTGGCACTTCCTTCCTTCAGCAGCAGCTAAACCCACTCGGCAGTTTTTCCAAAACTCAGACCCCGCTTCATGGTCCTTTGTCCCTGCCTGGTGCTGCTGGCTCAGGAGTTGCCTGCAGACCCCACCTCAGAGTGTGGCTTCCAGCCCCGAGCTGGACTAATTTCCACCTCTTCCCTCTGTTCCTTCAGCTCCAGGGGTGGGAACTGCTCCCTGCAATTTTCTATTTTTGCTTTTATAGTTACCAAGTGAACTCTTTACATCTAGTTATCATTTTTAAAGATTAAATTCTCTGTTCAAATAATTGGTATGGTTTTTGCCTCCAGCCAGGACTGACGGATGCACTGTCTCCCAGAGCTGCTGGGAAAAATCAACTCATTAATACATGTAAAGCACGGAAGTACTGCCTGGCATAGGACGAGTGCTCAGTACATGCAGGCTCTGACTATTAAGTGCCTACAGTATACAGAGTTGGGAGATAGCAGAGGCCCCTGCTGGCAGTGCCCATCTGTGGCCTGCTGGGGAGATGGGTCCCCAGACAGGTAATAGGAGGCAATCATGGAGGGAGGATCAAGAAGAAATGGCATCTCTAGAAGCTCAGAGAAGCATCTCTTAGGAGACTTAGCCCTTGCCACCAGCTGGGGCTTGAAGGGTGGAAGAGGGGAGACTCTCCTGAGATATGCCCAATCGGGGCAGAAGGAGGTCCTGGGCCAGACATTAAGATAACTGTATGTGAGCTGGTGACACTCACACCCAGTGGGGATATGTCTGCTGTGAAAGATGCCGGTGCTTGCCAAGTGCTGCGCCAGCAGGAAGGCTGATGGGCATGCATCTGACTCAGGAAACCTGAGCTTCTCCATCAGGGAGAAATTTAACTAAGGGGGAATTCAGGGCTGGCCTGCAAGCCTCCCAACAAACAAATCGTAACCTCGCATTCACAAACCTGCTGGAAACTCCGGAGACAACATGTCCTTAAACGCTCCAAATGAGCCCATTGGAATCTCACTGTCCATTTTACAAAGATGGTACTTTGACCTGCTCATATTTCACAGCAGTCAGGTTGCAGAGCTGAGACACAAACCCAGCTCTGAGCCCCAAACCCCAGGTTCCTGAGTGCTGTCGTGTTCTGTGTCAATGGCTGAGAGTTTTACAGGTGTGGAGAGGGTAAACCTGTAGAGGAGAGATGGTTCGCTCACAATCACGTGGTGAGTTTGGACCAGACCAGGGCTGGGAGGAGGATACAGGCCTCCTGGTGCTCCCCCACTGCCTCCCACCCGCCACTTACTCCTGGCCATCTCTCATCCCATTATGCCTCATTCTGCTGTGTCTGCCCAGGGATCTAGATTTGTGAATCATCTAAGGCAAAATATGAGATTATATAAAAAGCAGCAAAGGTTAAAGGAAGGTAGGGGGAGAAGATGGTGGGTCACTAGCAGGCCAAGGGGGTTTTAGAAAACCCTAGGAACATGGCTTCGCTAGTGGCTCAGATGGTAAAGAATCCGCCTGCAGTGCAGGAGACCTGGGTTCAATCTCTGGGTCAGGAAGATCCCCTGGAGAAGGGAATGGCTACCCACTCCAGTATTCTTGCTTGGAGAATCCCATGGACAATGGAGCCTAGTGGGTTGCAGTCCATGGAGTCTCAAAGAGTTGGACGTGACTGAGCGACTAAGCATGCATGAACCTGGCTGCCCTCTGATAGGTAAGTGCACTCAAAGTCTTAATATATATTCAGATTTACCTTTGCCACCTAGGATGTAATCATCAGAACATAGAGCACTCCATTCCCCTTTGCTAGGCTCTATAGAAGTAAGTAAAATATATATTGTTTCCCTTTCACTTTCATGCATTGGAGAAGGAAATGGCAACCCACTCCAGTGTTCTTGCCTGAAGAACCCAGGGACGGGGGAGCTTGGTGGGCTGCCATCTATGGGGTCACACAGAGTCGGACACAACTGAAGCGACTTAGCAGCAGCAGCAACACTGATTATATGCTAGGCATAGGCCAGGGCTGCTGGTGTGTGTGTAAACTTTCACATTCAGCCCTCAAAACAACCTGGCAAATTTTTTTCTGTTATCATGCTTATTTTAAAGGCAATAATCCTGAGAGTCTCTCAGTAAGCAGTAAATCCTAATTCTAAATTGGGTCTTACTCCCAAATCTTTTTCTTTCTACCACATCATTGATTCATTCAAAAAAAAATATTAGCGTGAGCAATAACCCTGTGTCAGGTACTGACAGGGTCTGTGACTGCAGTGCGTGCATGTGCTAAGTCGCTTCAGCTGTGTCTGACTCTTTGTGACCGCATGGACTGTGGCCTTCCAGACTCCATGGGATTCTCCAGGCAAGAATACTGGAGTGGGTTGCCATGCCCTCCTCCAGGGGAATCTTCCCGACCCAGGGATGGAACTCATGTTTCTTAGGTCTCGTGCATTAGCTGCAGTGATGTACTCAAAAGATCAAAGTTCTATTTCTGGAATTTACAACTGAGGGGAAGAGGCAGATATTACATAACCATCCATTAAGTATGATGCATGCTTTTTAAAGAGATGGTAAAGAGAGGCTGTTGGTGGTCATTTTGGGGCTGGGTCATTGCAAGTTTAGAGAAACCAAGACACAGAGGGAGAAAGGGACTTGCCCAGAGTCACAGCAGAGGGAGAAGCGGTGCCCAGCTCTGCCTCCCAGGCCACTGCTCCTGCCACTAAGTCATGAGCCTGCTTCTGAAACTCTGACTCAGGATGAGTATTTCTGATAATTCTGATCAGCACATGTCTGACTACTGAGAAATGTCATTTCCCGGTCCCTCGAGGGGCAGAATCACCCATCATCGCTGGCTCAGGGGCAGCAAGTTGGTGGTGTGGATGGTATACACTGATGAGCTTTCACCTGTGAGAGAAATTGACACTGGGAATGTGCCCAAAAACATTTTTGCAAGAAGCCAGTAAGTACTTCTGAGTCTCTGAAAACCGATCTTAACTTATTCTGCTTGCTGGGACACATTACCACAGTAATAAAAATATTACTAATATTAGCAGCTAACATATCTTGGATGCTTGCTATGTGCCAAGCACTGCTCTGGACACTTCACTTTTTATAGCTCATTGATCCTTTACTTAATACTACAGGTGATATTCTCACGATCCCATCTTACAGGTAAGAGAAGTTCAGCAAATCTCCCCGAGCCACATAGCTAGAGAGTGGGAGATGCAGGATCCAAACCTAAAGAGGTAGAGACATTAAGAATCTCTCTCTCTTATTTCTCCCATGCAATCATCAAATGACTGATTACAGCAATAAACATGAGATTTTCAGATTACAGGATGAGAAATGATACCCGCTCTCCCCTCCTGAATGTAGAGACTGCACCCAAACCTGGAATACAAAGGCTGCAGGGTGACTTAGCACTTCTCAGATATACAAGCTTAACCTCCAACTGAGAGGGAAGTTGAGGGGTGGCATCCACATTGCATGGCAGGTGGGCTGCAGAAGCTGCCAGGCACTGGGGGCCCCAGGATGTGATCTGATTGGATCTGAAATGTCTGTAAAGGCTGAAAATGCATGCAGACTTAGAGTCAGCCTGAGATAAGCCTGAGAAGTTGATGGAAATTGACTACTGTCCAGGAAACTTAAACATTATCTGAGGAGGCAGCGGAAGTCAATGTGATTAAAGGAGAGACAAACTGTCACCCATCAAGGGTGCAGGAAAAAGCATTTCAAAGACTGAAACAAGACCCTGGTATAAGGATAAGACTATGGGAAGAGTGTAGCCAACACTCTGACTTCTGAAGTACTTGGAACCCACAAGTGAAAGCGTTAGTCACTCAGCTGTGTCTGACTGTGTGCACATGGACTACAGTCTGCCAGGCTCCTCTGTCCATGGGATTCTTCAGGCAAGAATACTGGAGTGGGTTGCCATGCTCTCCTTCAAGGGATCTTCCTACCTAGGGATCGAACCTGGGTCTCCTGCATTTCAGGTGGATCCTTTACCATCCGAGGCACCAGGGAAGCCCTCTGGAACCCACGGGGCTCATAAAAATAATAGATGGTGCAAAACTGCTAAGAAATCAGAACCTGTGTGAAAATGCCAGGCAAATAAGAACACAGGGCTAATGTGTTCCAAGTTACTGAGATAAAGAGTGTTTGGAAAATGGGTCTCTGTCTCAAAACCTCCACTGACCTTCTTGGTTTACAGAACAACAACTATCCTCTTTAGATGGGCAGCAAAACCTGTTCCACTTAAGTTCCAACTCTAACTCCAGGAGAAAAGAACTTTCTGGTATTTCTTGAACATGTCTTCCATGACTCAGTGCCTTTGCGTATGCCTTCCCCAGCCCCTGCCTCCAGAATATCCTTATTTCTTCTCTACCATACACATGCCTGCTTATCCTTCATGGATGAGCTCAAATGTACCTCTTCTGTAATTCTCTCCTGATGGCTCATGTCAGAAGGTTGCCTCTGAGCAGTCTTTCTCTCTTCCCTATTTTTCATTCCTAACATTGATTTGTTTGTAATTGCAATGTCCCTAGCCCCCGTGAGTAGCTCATGATTCATTCAAGATCCAGCTAATCATGATGATTCTACTCTGATTTCCCAGACTCCCTTGCTGCTAGGGGAGGCCATGTGGCCCAGGATTGCTTAAAAAGAGATGGCAAAGCATGTATTTGATTTCTTAGTCATAAGGTTCAGATAAGATATCATTCTCCCACCCACTCACCTTTCTGTTGTGACTAGAGATGTGAAGATTGGCACCATGACAGCCATTCTGTGGCTGTGAGGTCAACACACTGCTAATCTACAAACCAATTCTATAGTTGCTTACGCCAGAACTCTTAGGTAAGAAATTCAAACCCCTTATTTTATTTTTAGCCACTACAGATTGGGTTTTCATTGTGAGCATTCCTAATATAACACCCAAGGCAGTTGTTGGGTCCTTCCTAAATGCTCTTATATTTAATTCTATTGAGAACTCATTGCATGCTCTTGTAATTATTTATTTACATTCCTGCACCTGGCAGCGTTGGAATAGGAATTTCTGAACCAGCAGGGACCATGACTTATTATTCTTCCTGAGTGCCATACAGCCTGCCAGATAGTTAGTATTCAATAGTGGCAATCTCATTCAAGAATGGAAATCATGATGATGACATTCTCAATAATCCTCATTTTCTGTCTGTCTACAGCAAATCAGTTATAAAAGCCCTATTCACGTGGGCTTTAGGACGGAGAAACATAGTCCCCTTTTATTTGTCTAAGGACCAAACAGCTTGCCATTTTCTACTGAAGGAGTTTAAGCTCCTCTGTTCTTCCCTTGTCTGGTATTTCAAGAAGGACAATGGTCTCACAAGTTCCTTTCCTTGTCATCTTCAGGATTATGATGCATGCTAGAAAAGGACAAGACACGCACCTTATCCGAGTCCCAGCTCCAGCTCTTATCTGCAAGGTGGCCTGGACATGGCTGCCTAGTATCATGAAGACAGTCCCTCATCTATAAAAGGGACTAAGAGCAACTGCCTTGCAGTGTGTGGTCAAGACCAAGACTGAGGGATTGATGGGCATGAAGGCACTTCGCTTGTGTTTATTAAATTACAAAATAAACCTGGTTATAGACTTCATGAAACAGCCACCTTATCAACTAGGAAGGCTGTATGAAAACAGGAATGCAAAGAGGAGTAAGCAATAAGACTTAAGAGGATAAACTGCAGGTCGAGGGAGCCGGGGGCAGAATGGTAGGATGCATACAGACAACACAGCCCAGAGGTGGGCCCTCCTGGTAGAACCTCAAGAAGGGGCTATGCAGGAAGGCAGACACTCAGGTGGATTTAACTCCTTGGGCAGAGACTGGAGAGTGCTAAAAGGCAGGGGAGAGAGGCAATGTTACTTTTGCCTTTCCCAACTCTGTCATCCAAACAACTTAATGTATCTGCACCTCTATTTTCCAATCTGTTAAAAGGAATCATCAATAACAATACGTGCTTCAGAGGATAGTGAGACAAGAAATGGAAAGATGTCCACTGTGGAGCCTGAAACAGACCAGCACTTGGTGTGCAGGAGTCTCAGGAATATATGTGATCTGTCCCCATGGGATTGTCTTTAAAGTGATGCTGACCCTCGGGCTGTACTTAAACCTAGACTGTTGGTTCTGTGAATGCAAGATCTATGTTTGCCCATCTCTGCACACACAGTGACAGGTTTGGTCAGTGTTTCCTGACTGCCATGGAATCCACTTCGATTTCCCGCTCCCCAACCATCAATTGCTAAAGATTCTCTTCCAATTCTGTCCCTCTTTTCTCATTCCTGACAAGTGCCAGGTAGCTGCTATTAAATAAAAACGGTGTCCTTGATACTCAAGACTACAAGCCACAGATCCTCTGTGACTCTCTGCCTCCTTTTACAAAGGTTCCTGTTGTTTCTTGGTCTTCACAAGTCCCAGAAAAAAATTCTCCCCAGACAAAAATGCATCATTACCCAGGAAAGAGGAAGAAAGACCAAACTAGTGGTTATTTAGCTCCCTCATCTGGAAAATGTAGACACTTAGGCCAGGGCATGCACCTGAGGCCTGCCTTACAGCTGATCATGTCTAGGCTGTCATCTGTAACATTTCTCATTTTTCCCTGCCTGAAGTGGTAGAGGTTGAGGAGAGGCAAAACAAACAAACAAAAAATCCAACCAACCAAACAAAAAAAAACCAAACAGGAAAGTGGATAACTTTGAAAATACTCAGGGCTGGGAGGGTCATAACTCTAAGAAGATTCAGTTATGTTCTCTAACGTTCATCATGATCAATGTTTTGTTTTCTATAAAAATGGGAACACCAATCAACTTGAACTGGATTCTGTCTGGTCTATCTGAAGAATTCCAGATGGACCTCTCAGAGCCAGAAGTGGGAAGGTGATGCACTCAGAACAAGAATCTTCTATGATGCTGGCTAGCGTGGCTTTTCTGCAGTCACTCGACCTGTGGATGGGGACCAGCCCTATATGTTCCCTGCAGAGGGAATTAATTACTAAACTTTACACTAAGTCCCCTATATCCAAACATATGAATGAGAGCACGGGGATCCAACCAAGTTAGCCTAGGCACCCAACTGACACAACTGGCTATATAGTACTGTAATAGGATTATAATACTTTCCACACAAAAATACATAAAAAACAAACAAAAAATAAAACATTTTTCATCTTACAGTACAGTACCTTGAAAAGTATAGCAGTGCCAACTACGTCACTGCTGCTGTTAATGCTTACTTCTGGACATCCTGGGCTTGAAATAAAGATACTAAACTTGTACTATACACAGTGCTGTCATTCAGTCAGTAGTCACTCACTCGTGTCTGACTTTTTGTGACCCCATGAACCGTAACCCGCCAGACCTCCCTGTCCATCACCAACTCTTGGAGTTCACCCAAACTCATGTCCATTGAGTCGGTGATGCCATCCAACCATTTCATCCTCTGTCGTCCCCTTCTCTCCTGCCCTCAATCTTTCCCAGCATCAGGGTCTTTTCAAATGAGTCAGTTCTTCACATCAGGTGGCCAAAGTAATGCAGTTTCAGCTTCAACATCAGTCCTTCCAATGAACACCTAGGACTGATCTCTTTTAGAATGGACTGGTTGGATCTCCTTGCAGTCCAAGGGATTCGCAAGAGTCTTCTCCAACACCACAGTTCAAAAGCATCAATTCTTCAGTGCTCAGCTTTCCTTATAGTCCAACTCTCATATCCATGCATGACTACTGGAAAAACCATAGCCTTGACGAGACAGACCTTTGTTGACAAAGAAATGTCTCTGCTTTTGAATATACTATCTAGGTTGGTCATAACTTTCCTTCCAAGGAGTAAACGTCTTTTAATTTCATGGCTGCAATCAACACCTGCAGTGATTTTGGAGCCCCCCAAAATAAAGTCAGCCAGTGTTTCCACTGTTTCCCCATCTATTTGCCATGAAGTGATGGGACCGGATGCCATAATCTTCATTTTCTGAATGTTGAGCTTTAAGCCAACTTTTTCACTCTCCTCTTTCACTTTCATCAAGAGGCTCTTTAGTTGTTCTTCACTTTCTGCCCTGAGGGTGGTGTCATCTGCATATCTGAGGTTATTGATATTTCTCCCAGCAATCTTGATTCTAGCTCGTGCTTCTTCCAGCCCAGCATTTCTCATGGTGTACTCTGCATAGAAGTTAAATAAGCAGGGTGACAGTATACAGCCTTGACACACTCATTTTCCTATTTGGAACCAGTCTGTTGTTCCATGTCCAGTTCTAACTGTTGCTTCCTGACGTGCATACAGATTTCTCAAGAGGCAGGTCAGGTAGTATGGCATTCTCATTTCTTTCAGAATTTTCCACAGTTGATTGTGATCCACACAGTCAAAGGCTTTGGCATAGTCAATAAAGCAGAAATAGATGTTTTCCTGGAACTCTCTTGCATTTTCCATGATCCAGCAGATGTTGGTAATTTGATCTCTGGTTCCTCTGCCTTTTCTAAAACCAGCTTGAACATCTGGAAGTTCACGGTTCATGTATTGCTGAAGCCTGGCTTGGAGAATTTTGAGCATTACTTTACTAGCATGTGAGATGAGTGCAATTGTGTGGCAGTTTGAGTATTCTTTGGCATTGCCTTTCACTGGGGTTGGAATGAAAACAGACCTTTTCCAGTCCTGTGGCCACTGCTGAGTTTTCCAAATTTGCTGGCATATTGAGTGCAGCACTTTCACAGCTTCATCTTTTAGGATTTGAATGAACTCTACTGGAATTCCATCACCTTCACTAGCTTTGTTTGTAGTGATGCTTCCTAAGGCCCATTTGACTTCACATTCCAGGATGTCTGGCTCTAGGTGAGTGATCACACCATCACAATTATCTTGGTCATGTCCAGATAAATTTATCTGGGAATTTTAGAAGGGTGGTGTCATCTGCATATCTGAGGTTATTGATATTTCTCCCGGCAATCTTGATTCTAGCTCGTGCTTCTTCCAGCCCAGCATTTCTCATGGTGTACTCTGCATAGAAGTTAAATAAGCAGGGTGACAGTATACAGCCTTGACACACTCCTTTTCCTATTTGGAACCAGTCTGTTGTTCCATGTCCAGTTCTAATTGTTGCTTCCTGACGTGCATACAGATTTCTCAAGAGGCAGGTCAGGTAGTATGGCATTCTCATTTCTTTCAGAATTTTCCACAGTTGATTGTGATCCACACAGTCAAAGGCTTTGGCATAGTCAATAAAGCAGAAATAGATGTTTTCCTGGAACTCTCTTGCATTTTCCATGATCCAGCAGATGTTGGTAATTTGATCTCTGGTTCCTCTGCCTTTTCTAAAACCAGCTTGAACATCTGGAAGTTCACGGTTCATGTATTGCTGAAGCCTGGCTTGGAGAATTTTGAGCATTACTTTACTAGCATGTGAGATGAGTGCAATTGTGTGGCAGTTTGAGTATTCTTTGGCATTGCCTTCCTTTGGGACTGGAATGAAAACTGACCTTTTCCAGTACTGTGGCCACTGCTGTGTTTTCCAAATTTGCTGGCATATTGAGTGCAACACTTTCACAGCATCATCTTTCAGGATTTGAAATAGCTCAACTGGAATTCCATCACCTCCACTAGCTTTGTGTATAGTGATGCTGTCTAAGGCCCACTTGACCTCACATTCCAGGATGTCTGGCTCTAGGTGAGTGATCACACCATTGTGATTATCTGGGTCGTGGAGGTCTTTTTCGTCCAGTTCTCCTGTGTATCCCTGCCATGTCTGCTTAGTATCCTCTGCTGTACAGTACACAAAGCACCACTGCTTGTGGAGGAGGCACACATGTAGCCATCTATTCCAGACACGTGAACTAACTTACAAGCCTGGACATGGAAATGCGTGTTCACATTGCTGAAAGTTTACAACTTGAAGGTTCGTATGTAGAGGACTTACTGTATTCACTTTCAAGAATCCACACAGGGCCCTCCAGGGTGTCTCTGTTGATTTGAGGACAAGGAGGACAGAAGGAAGTAGGTTCCACCTCCAGAGAGAGGCATGAGGTCTTCAGGTGAGGGATGCTATCAAGGCTGGTTGAGAAGCCAGTTTGGTAGAATGTTAGTAATGCCCCCTGAGTCATTGCTTGGAAACTCCGAGAAGGCAAAGCTTGCTTCAAGGATCCCAGCAGGCCTTGCTGTCCCTTTTCTGTGCACTCTGCACTTTCCTTCACAGAACCAGACCTTGCTTTCTTCCGATAATTAAAACAGCGCTACTGGTCAGGCTTGACCTGCCAGAGCAAGGGCATGCAACTCGAAGGGCATAACCAATGAGACAATCCAGACCATTCGCGGGCATGAGTCCCAGAAAGGGTCAACAGAGTTGCCCTGCAGGGTCACTGAGGGAGAGAGGGGTCTCCGTCTTCAATTTGAGATCTTGAGTACTAGTCATTTTTACATTCCCTTGCTTGGATTTCTTCACAGTATGTTTTCCTGCCTGAAAGGACCAGTTTGATCATTTGTTTTCTTAGCTGATATCTGTATTCTGCTTTGGAATATAAGCTTCAGAGAGCAGAGCCACCACTGTCTGGTTCACCATGTATGATCGGTGCTCAGTGTCTGGCCCACAGCACGCGTGTGATATGTATTTGTTGAATGACGAAGCTCTACATACTAGCCAAAGCAGCTGCCGGAAGTCACCCTGCTAGGACAGAGGAGGCAGAGAGCAAGAAACAGAGGAGGAGAGGCAGGAAGGGCTCTGTCACTGGACCTTCCATGTCTCACTGTGTCAATGCAGAGGGCAGGATGCTGAACTCTCATATTGAGATGTACTGAGGAACAAATACGCCTGGCTGAGTGTATTACCAATCATACTAATATCTCTTTCAGTGCTTTTATGAATATTACTTGATAATAACAATAATATTTAACTAAAATAACTGTCACAAAATGCACAAAGGACTTAAAAAGAGTCCTGCATTATAACCCAAAGTACAAATAAATCTATACGAGCCCATGGGGATATGACTTCATGATCTAAGAAATAAGTATAAATGGGGGAAAGAGACAAAACTCCTTGGAGAAGAACCCCAGTGATATACATAGATTCCACCCCCTCCTCAGGAAGTGGAGATCAATTTGCTCACTTCCAGTGTGGGCTAGGTATCATGACTCACTTCCAAAACAGGAAGAAGGAAAGGGAAACAGTAATTTACAGCACAGAAGCCTGGCAAGGTGTTCCAGTGGCTAAGACTGCAATGGGCTCAGGTTCGATCCTTGGTCCAGGAACTAGATCCCATATGCTGCAATTAAAGATCTCATATGCCACAACAAAGACCCAGCACAAGCAAAAAAATAAAATATTCAAAAAGAAAAAAAAAAGGAAAGGTGGTTATCAACCTTAGTGGTGCCACAGGTAGAGATGAGATTCCTGCAGACAGAATGTCATGAGGAGGGCATTTCACTTCTGAGACAGTCTTGCCAAAGACCTATATAACCTTGGTCTGATCACGAGAGAATATACACATTTGAGGGATATTTATAAACTACCTTATCGGTTCACACCTCTGAAGTATCAAGGTCAAGCATGAAAGAAAAACAAAAAAAGACTGAGGAACTGTCACAGACTAAAGGAGACTATGGACATAAACAGTAGAACTGGTGAAATGAAGCTAAAGCCTGACGTTTAGTAACAGCAGTGCACCCATGTTGGTATGTCAGTTTTGACAAGTTGGCAGTTGTTACATAAGATGTTGGCATCTCCAATGGCTCAGCAGGTAAAGAATCTGCCTGCAATGCAAGAAACACAGCAGATGCAGGTTCTTTCTCTGGGTCAGGAAGATCCCCTGGAAAAGGAAATGGCAATCCACTCCAGCATTCTTGCCTGGGAAACGCCATGGACAGAGGAGCCTGGAGGGCTACAGTCTAAAGGACAGTAGAGTCAGACACAACTGAACACACACACACACACACAAGATGTGAACATTAGGGAAAACTGGACTCTATCTGCTATTTTTAACTTTTTCTTCAAGTCTAAAATTCTTCCAAATAAAAGTGTATATTAAAAACAAAAAAAGAGTTCTACCAAGGGACGACAGATTGAGCATTCTAAGAACACAAGCATGTGACCAGAAAGAAAACAGCCGAGCTGATATTTCTGTTCCCAACACAAGCTCTTTCTTAGCTACATCCTCAAGTACAGAAATGCCTATCTAATTAGATCTGACAAGAAATTGGTTAAAGAAAAATTAAATCCTCAAGACTGCTTCAAAAACAATTTACAACCATGATCGTTAAGGAAGAACGTCACCCCAAGTGTGTATCATGCCTCCAGATATTATTTAACGTTAGTACAAAGATGCATGATTAGCAAGACATTTAAAAACAAAGCATCCAGAATATGAAGATGAGCCTCTATGAATTTTTGATGACTTTTTAAATCTTCTGATAGCCAGTCTTGAACTTTACAACGTTCACTAAAACCCCATGAAAAGGGTTCTGCAGTTTCTTTGGAGATTTCATACATCAAAATGAAAGATGATAAAATCCAATAAGGAAAACACTTGTTTTTCCTGCCTTGGCAAAAATGGCTGGAAAAATACACGGAAGATAATCTGTTAACAAATGAAGTAAATTCCTTGGTCAGCAAATATTGTAGGAATAGTCCTAGAAAACAGATGATGAAAGCCTGAAGAAACTAGTATTAGAACAAATTACATGGGAGATTTGCTATAGAGCTGAAACCAAAGCACAGAGCATTCTAACGTACATCATCTTATGTTATTTGCAAGATTCTGTTTAGAAAATGAAATACACAAAAAGCAACTCCCCAGTGAGTGCTACAGGGAAGATGTCCTGAGGAAATTCTATTCTGCGCAGTGAATTCCTACCTCAATGATGATAATGTTTTATGGAGAGTGCATGTGTGGAATCACCGAAGGTACAGTTGCTTTAACTGGAATAACAAAAGGATTCTAAGAAAAGTTACAGAGGGAGTGCCCCTTACTGAATTCCTGTACTGCACCACCGAAGGGCGAGTTGTAACAAAACACTGGAAGCCCGTGTGCATCAGTACTTTGGTGCTATTATTAATAGATGGTGTCAACTTGAGCAACTATAAAGACTGAAGATATCACAGACCTTTTCCAATACATTCTAATGACATGCGAATGAGAATGAAACCCTCTGGCCAACATAGAGCTTCACTAGTTAACTCATGGCAAAGCAAGTATAAGAGATGGCATATGTAAAGATGATTCACGCATTTCTGCTTTTATGAAAAAATGGTTGTTGGTGGTATGCTGTCTCATGCTTTTGGAAAAAAAAATACACCCCTGAATCTGACCTTCAAAGTAAACGTGGTGAATGTAAAAGTAACTCCTTTTATAAAGAATCTGTAACATAGATGGAGCTTTTAGAAATAAATATTTGAAATTGTTTCCCTCTTGATATAGGGATTTTTAAGTAAAAATGTTGTTCCCTATCAAACTCATCATTTCTCCATTCTTAAAAACTTCAGTGACTCATGTCTATAATTAACAAATACCATTTAGCTGGTGCTCCACTCTCTCAAAATCCTTCTCCTCCTCAATAGAGCCCAGTGTATCTAGGGAAGTGTTTCTTTTGGGGGGTTTCTCAGGAACCTGTCCCAAAGGCGTTCCACAGTCACAGTTCTGTGTGTTGACACAGAATATGTGGGGGAAAAGGCTGGGAGATCCATAAAATTGGTCAGATTTCCCTGGTGCAGGATTTCATAATATGGCATTTGGTACAGTACCTAGTATACAGAAATCCCCTCTCCCCAGCTCTCCTCTGTCTTAAAGAAAACCCATCAACGGTTCTCAGAACCGTTTGGCCACATGCTCCACAAAGTGCTATATAGGAAGGCGAACTCTCCAAGGGTCATCACCTGGCTTCTAGGGCTGATGTTTCCAGGAATAAATGCACTGGAACTTCATCAGCTTTGTGTAACCAAGCCAGCGATGGATAACTTAAATCAATAACAATCAAAGGAGTTAGTTCTAAAAATTACCCAATGGGCCAAGAATGGGTGAGTGTTGAGAAAGACAAAAGACTGAGGCTTAAAGCACCTTAAGTCCCTTCCACTGAGTGAGCCATTCTCTAGCACAATGTCAAGACATGAGGTGATAGGCGACCCATCAGTGCTTAACCTGAGGTGAGCCCTTCCCCTCTGTGGGTCCCTGATTCTGGTCTGTGAAATGTAAGCATTGGAATGGATGAGGAAGAGGACACCTGGTTCACAGGTTTTGCCTACTAGTCCGACTGAATATTACCCCAAAAGAGAGTGCAAACAACACTCATAGGTTGTTAATAATAAGAATCCTAGCTCAGCTCAGTGTTCTGTGATCACCCAGAGGGGTAGGATGGGGAAGGCATTGGGAAGGAGGCTCAAGAAGGAGGGAATATATGTGTACATATAGCTGATTCATAATGTTGTACAACAGAAACTAACATAGCATTGTAAAGCAACTATGCTCCAATTAAAAATGACCAAAAATTCAGATATCAAAAGAAAAAACAAAGGACCTATCTTTAATGGACTGGAGTACAATTCACAATGGAAATACAGTAGTCACGCTCCTTTTCACGTCAAATAACAGTCCAGAAATAGACAAATAAAAAGACAAGAAAACAAAAGACCATAACTGAGATGTGCTATAGGAAAATATCTTTTAATAGGCTGGGGCTCTCTAGCACTGCCGTGTGAAAAACCATCCTTCTCTTTGAAAACAAATGGAATTAAGAAATTGGCAGTTTTTTTTTTTAAAAGAATACTAGGTATAAGAGATACATACTACTATATATAAAACAGATAAACAACAAGACCTACTATATAGCACAGGGAAACATATTCAGTGTCTTGTAATTACCTATAATTACAAGATTAATTACCTTGGAGAAGGTCCACTGGAGAGGGGAATGGCAAACCATTTCAGTATTCTTGCCTTGAGAACCCCATGAACAGTATGAAAAGGCAAAAATAATAAGATACTGAAAGGGGAACTCCCCAGGTCGGTAGGTGCCCAATATGCTACTGGAGATCAGTGGAGAAATAACTCCAGAANTAATGAAAAGATAAGACATTGAAAACATCTGACAGGCAACATTCATACCCCCGAGGAATCGATTAAGACTATGGCAGGGGTGGTGGGGATGGGCAGGGAGAGGTAGGGATCTTTGACTTTGGCCTTCCTGTCTATGTGTACCTCCTCCTAAGTACCCACTACTGTTTAATAGGAAAGAACATTTACCAGACGCAGGCTGAAATTCTGGTACTTCTATGGAGATCAAAGGCACAGAGTCAATTTAAAAAATATTCTGTTATAGGGACTTCCCTGGTGGTCCAGTGGTTAAGACTCCATGCTTCCAAAGCAGTGGGTTTGGGTTCAGTCCCTGGTCAAGGAACTATGATCCCATATGCTGTGTGTCTGGGCCAAAAGATTTTTTTTTAAACATTTTGTTATAAATAAATATTGGGGCTTCCCTGGTGGCTCTGACAGTAAAGGATGTGTCTGCAATGCAGGAGATCTGGTCAGGAAGATTCCCTGAAGAAGGGAATGGCTACCCACTCCAGTGCTCTTGCCTGGAGAATTCTATAGGCACAGAGTCAATTTAAAAAATATTCTGTTATAGGGACTTCCCTGGTGGTCCAGTGGTTAAGACTCCATGCTTCCAAAGCAGTGGGTTTGGGTTCAGTCCCTGGTCAAGGAACTATGATCCCATATGCTGTGTGTCTGGGCCAAAAGATTTTTTTTTAAACATTTTGTTATAAATAAATATTGGGGCTTCCCTGGTGGCTCTGACAGTAAAGGATGTGTCTGCAATGCAGGAGATCTGGTCAGGAAGATTCCCTGAAGAAGGGAATGGCTACCCACTCCAGTGCTCTTGCCTGGAGAATTCTATGGATAGAGGAGCCTGGTGGGCCAATGTCCATGGGGTCGCAAAGAGTCAGATACAACTGAGTGACTCACACTTTCACTTTCACAAATAATTAACAAAGATTATCGTATTTCAACAAATACATCATATCTCTAACATTTATCAGTCAAGAAACAGTTGCTGAGCAAGAGTTAGAATGAGAAGATCTTTTTTTGAAATAAAATGTGATGTGTCTAAGTTCAGTTCAGTTCAGTCACTCAGTCATGTCCGACTCTTTGCGACCCCATGAATCACAGCACGCCAGGCCTCCCTGTCCATCACCAACTCCCAGAGTTTACCCAAACTCATGTCCATTGAGTCGGTGATGTCATCCAGCCATCTCATCCTCTGTCATCACCTTCTCCTCCTGCACGCAATCCCTCCCAGCATCAGGGTCTTTTCCAATGGGTCAACTCTTCGCATGAGGTGGCCATAGTATTGGAGTTTCAGCTTCAGCATCAGTCCTTCCAATGAACACCCAGGACTGATCTACTAGAATGGACTGGTTGGATCTCCTTGCAGTCCAAGGGACTCTCAACAGTCTTCTCCAACACCACAGTTCAAAAGCATCAATTCTTCGGCACTCAGTTTCTTCCAGTTCAACTCTCACATCCATACATGACCACTGGAAAAATCATAGCCTTGACTAGACGGATCTTTGTTGGCAAAGTAATGTCTCTGCTTTTTAATATGCTATCTAGGTTGGTCATTCTTGCCTGGAGAATCCCAGGGACGGGGGAGCCTGGTGGGCTGCTGTCTATGGGGTCGGAAACGACTGAAGCGACTTAACAGCAGCAGCAGCAGGTTCGTGATAACTTTCCTTCCAAGGGGTAAGCGTCTTTTAATTACATGGCTGCAATCACCATCTACAGTGATTTTGAGCCCCCTAAGTAAAGTCCGACACTGTTTCCACTATTTCCTCATCTATTTCCCATGAAGTGATGGGACCAGATGCCATGATCTTCGTTTTCTGAATGTTGGGCTTTAAGCCAACTTTTTCACTCTCCTCTAAACCCGCCAGCTAATTAAGGAAGGACTCGGTGTCTCTCACTATAAAACAGGACACTTGAAGAGACTGGTGACCCATATCTTGCAGTTAAGATACTCAGACTCACTGCAGGAATAGACATCCTAGATTCATCCACATCAACTTACCGAGACAGAGAAATTTGGGGCAAAAAATACCTCGAATGACCATTGCGTGAGATGGGGAAAAAAGGAAGAAGAGTGTCATAATGGTGCCCCAAGTCCTCAGCATGGCTCTGGATGTCCTCCCCAGTACAGGCTTTTCCCCGGCGTCCTTGTCTGCTTCCACTGCCCCAGCCCTTCCACTACCTCCTGTGGGTTCTGCCCCCTCACTGCTCTCCCCGCCTCCAACCCACCCTCCACCCTGCTGCCAGTCACCTTCCTCCAGGCAGCTTTGCCTAGATCTCTTCTCCCGCAGAAAAGAAGCCCCAGCACGGCCACAGACACACCTGATTCCTGCCAACCCCTGAGCCTCATCCCTTCACCTCTTCTGGAGCACCCAGCTCATCAAGTCTCACCACATCAGTTAGCAGTGCCCAGGCACGGTCCCACCTACCCTCTTCTGGAAGTCTCCCGGGTTCCCTGGTGGCTAGTTGGTAACGAGTCTGCCTGCAGTGCAGGAGACCTGGGTTCAATCCCTGGGTCGGGAAGATCCCGTGGAGAAAGAAATGGCAACTCACTCCAGTATTCCCGCCTGGAGAATCCCATGGACAGAGGAGCCTGATGGGCTAAAATCCATGGGGGTCACAAAGAGTCGCACACAACTGAGTGACTTTCAACTTTTTACCCTCTTCCTGGAAACCTCCCTACCTCTGCCCCCAGCCTCTCTCCCTGATTCTGATAAACTCTGCATCATATAAGTGGGGAAGGTGGACTTTGAGTCTTAAGGACTATATATATATATATATATATATATAGAGAGAGAGAGAGAGAGAGACTTATATATATAGATACAGACTATATATACATACATATATATAGTCCTTAAGACTCAAAGTCTACCTTCCCCACATAAAACAGCTGCTATTAATAATATGTGAGATGTGTTTACTATATTATTTGCTTATTTAATGCTCACAACAAACTTGAGGGTAGTAATATTATTGCTGTCTTACAGGAAGGAAAGTGAGACTCAGGAAACTTAAGACTGAGGCTCTGAACCCAGGTCTCTGTCACTCCAAGTCCTGGCTCTTATCCACTGAGGCATGAGAATTGTTTGTGGACGTGTGTGTCATCTCTGTGAAAAGGTGAGATCTCCAAAGTATGTGTCATTTGCCTCTGTAGTCCTAGATATGAGCTTGGATTGGTTTCTCACTATCATACATTCACGGGGGAAAAACATTTTCACTTAATAACATCTTTGAAGAAGTCATTCAAGTCAGTAATTATATTAAACCATGACTTTAGAGTACATGCTTTTTAAATTCTCTGCATAATGAAGCAGGAAGTAAGCATAAAATGCTTCTTTGGCAAACTAAAGGATGATGGTTACCTCAAGGAAAAGCATTTTGTGGTTGTGTTGCCAGTGAAACAAGCCCCCTTCGTTATGGAACATTGTTTTTACTCGAAAGTATGACTTACAAACTATGGTCATTCAAACTTGAGTATTTGACGACATTTTCTTAAAAATAAATGAAGTGAAACTGTCATTTCAATGAAAATAACTGAACTATTTATTGGCAATGATGAGATTTGAGCTTGCAAGTGAAAATTACAATTTGGAAAAATTGCATTGACCACTGTGAACTTGGTAGCTTTCCAAAGCTTTTCTGGTGGGATTGGTGGTGATATTAAAAGGCATGATTTTAAAATTCTACATAATGAAAACATGGAAAATCTACACAACTCAATGAACCAATTTTTTTTTTTCTAAATCCATTCATGGGTAAGAGATCCATTCAAAAGCTGAGGACATTTTGTCAAAACTTCCCTCCCTACCCCAAGCCACAGATCAGAAATAGGTACTCACAGTACCCTCCCAGCACCTGACATCAGAGGGGGGTGTAGTGTGACTTCTGAAAGTATACACTTTGTCTTTAGTCTTCGCCACCTAAAGTAGCTCCACAAAGCTATTTCCTTGTCATTTTCATTCACTGCTGGCTCCTCAGTTTCTAGGACATTTGTCCAAAGAAGGAATGAGTGAAGATGTGTGTTCAGCAGTGTGGGACCAGCAGAAGCTGCAGGCTGTGGGCTTTGCAGCCGGGCACGTGGGTCTGTATTGTGGAAGCATAGATGATACTTTGCATGATTTGTGAGGATATTTTTACTTAAATCAAACCACAGTGAGTTTCATCAGAGAATTTATTTTCCAGAGCATTTGCAAAACAAGATAGTGCTGTGTTGAGTGAGAGAGACAGGAGGAAGGGCAGGTGTGCCTTGGAACATCACATTCTCCACCCCAACCTCTGATTTTGCTCCTGGAGGGTAATCCCACTGATGGAGAGAATGGAGGGACCAAGAGAAGGAATTAGGTTACCATCCTCCTAGGATCTCCTTTTACTCCTTCCTCTCCAGGGAGAAGGCAGGGCACACATAGGATTTTTATCTTAATGTGGATTCAGAAAACGTGTGATTCAAAGAGGTCCCATGTGGATTCAGTGGCAGACCCAGAAAATCAGTTTTAATGATGAGGAAAAAGGAAATGATTGTCAAGATACGACTTTATTAAGGCATATTCCCTAGGGGCCTATTCTGGCAGTAAAGATAACTAAGTTTAAGTTTTAAAGGCCAGTTTTAACCAGCTCATGAGGCAAATGGCAACAGTGACATCATCCTGGTCCTCTGTATCTATGGCAACAGAATTTCTGAGTCGTGATTAAACATCAAACTAGAACTACTGCATTAGTCCCAGCAAGAGTCCCAAATAAATAGGGAAAGTAGGTGAACTTTACACATCCTCCTGTAGCCTGTTACTGAGAAAACAAGCACTAGGCCCTGCTGTTAAAACTGTCTGCTAAAGTAAAACCAGGGTGTCGAGAGCAAAAGCAGAGTACTCCACATGCCCCCTGCATTCAACACCACCAGAAGGGTGGGCAACCCACCCAAGCCACCTTTCTGGTCTGATCCCTGGACATGCCCCTACTATCACCCCATGTAAGAAACAAGCTCACCACTCCTCACCCCAGGGAGCAAGTGAGCAAGGGAACCTGTTGCTTGTTCTCAGTACCTGATGCTGCAGCAGGGACTGCGATGAAGACTTGCCTGAAAAAAAACCTGCCTTCTAACGAAGCCAGGTCAACAGCCCAGCCTCCTCTCGGGCCTTGTGCAAGAGGAAGATCACCCCCAAATCAATTGCTCTTCATTAGTGTATTGATCTAAAGTTGGAGAGCTAGGTAGCATCAGTTCAGTTCAGTTCAGTCGCTCAGTCATGTCCGACTCTTTGCGACCCCATGAACTGCAGCACGCCAGGCCTCCCTGTCCATTACCATCACCTGGAGTTCACACAGACTCACGTTCATCTAGTCGGTGATGCCATCCAGCCATCTCATCCTCTCCTCCTTCTCCTCCTGCCCCCAATCCCTCCCAGCATCAGGGTCTTTTCCAACGAGTCAATTTTTCACATGAGGTAGCCAAAATATTGGAGTTTCACCTTTAGCATCATTCCTTCCAAAGAAATCCCAGGGCTGATCTCCTTCAGAATGGACTGGTTGGATGTCCNGAGCATTACTTTACTAGCATGTGAGATGAGTGCAATTGTGCGGTAGTTTGAGCATTCTTTGGCATTGCCTTTCTTTGGAATTGGAATGAAAACTGACCGTCTACCTCTACAAGGATTAAATCAATGTGCTGCTGCAGCTGCTGACCTTCATCACCCCCTGATGGAGCTCAGGGTGGAGAGCAGAAATGAGGCACTCTGTGCTCTGGGAAAACTGGCAGGATAGGTCTTCAGATAGTTAGATATTCTTAGAACTGATTTTAGGAGCCCGATTCTTGTATCTCCTTGTAACTAGAAAAGCACTAAGATCCTGCATGGCGACAATTGTTTCTTGTGACTAGCAGAAGCTTCATAAGACCAGAAGAAATTCCACACACACCAAAAAAGTGCTTAATTGCATGTATTCCCCCTTTACCAAAATCATATATATACTGTCCTTTCCTCCTCCTCCTTTTGAAACAGATTCTCAGAGCTATCTGAGGTGCTGTCTGCTGGGCTGCAGTCCTCACATTGCTCCAAATAAAACTTAACTCGAAGAGTTGACTCATTGGAAAAGACCCTGATGCTGGGAGGGATTGGGGGCAGGAGGAGAAAGGGACGACAGAGGATGAGATGGCTGGATGNCAGTCCATTCTGAAGGAGATCAACCCTGGGATTTCTTTGGAAGGAATGATGCTAAAGCTGGAAACTCCAGTACTTTGGCCACCTCATGCAAAGAGTTGACTCATTGGAAAAGACTCTGATGCTAGGAGGGATTGGGGGCAGGAGGAGAAGGGGATGACCGAGGATGAGATGGCTGGATGGCATCATGGATTCAATGGACGTGAGTCTGAGTGAACTCCGGGAGTTGGTGATGGACAGGGAGGTGTGACATGTTGCAATTCATGGGGTTGCAAAGAGTCGGACACGACTGAGTGACTGAACTGAACTGAATTACCTATAATGGAAAAGAATCTGAAAAAAAATACATATGTGTGTGTATATATATATATATATATACACATTTACATATATATAAGGCCATGGCACCCCACTCCAGTACTCTTGCCGGGAAAATCCCATGGACGGAGGAGCCTGGTGGGCTGCAGTCCATGGGGTCGCGAAGAGTCGGACACGACTGAGCGACTTCCCTTTCACTTTTCACTTTCACGCATTGGAGAAGGAAATGGCAACCCACTCCAGTGTTCTTGCCTGGAGAATCCCAGGGATGGGGGAGCCTGGTAGGCTGCCGTCTATGGGGTCACACAGAGTCAGACACGACTGAAGCGACTCAGCAGCAGCAGCAGCAGCAGACATATATGTGTATGTGTATATATATGCACACATACATATATAAGTGAATCATTTTGCTATACACCTGGAACTAACACAACATTGTAAATCAACTATACTTCAATTTAAAAAAATACAAAAGGCAAAAAAAAAAAAAGAATGCTAGGCTTATTACATGTCTCACATTAATGTACCTTTTAATCTTTACATCTCCTCCATAGAATGATTACTTCCCTGATTTCTGTTGAGGACAAGGTGCAGAGAGGTTAAATAGCCCAATGACAGCCCTGCAGTCTGGCCCGCAGTGGGTGCTCCCCAGTTGCTGGGTGAATGGGTGTTCCCAGGTATGAGCCACACAGTGACGGTGCCAAAAGGCAGGCTCCCTTGATAGGGGCCAGCTGCCTCATATTGAATCCCGGAACTCCTCGGGTTTACCAGCCACGGCAATGCACGGAGACAATGAAACACTCGAGTCCTCGGACGTGGGTCATGCAGTGAAATCAAACAGGCTCTGGCCTGAAGGAAAGAGCGGGCTGGATGGAAGGTGTTAATTCTAGATTTTAGATCTTCTCCCCCAACGCAACTGTTTTTTCTTCCTCGATCCATCCCAATCTTCCAAAATCAACCTCACCATTCATCATTCTTATTACCCTCTCTCAGGCTTCCCCTGCTTCATTTTTCACTGCAGTCTGCTTAGCTACGGCAAGCTCAGGATGCTAATCCATGGCGGTCCCTTATCTTCCTCAAAAGATGCGAAATCTGACACCTCTCTAAGTATTATAAAATGTTTTAAAACTTGAGTTATGTGCTACTCCTCTTATGCAAATGCCACCGATCGCCTCTAGGAACATAGATCATTTCCCCATATGGATGGCATGTTTTCTCTTGGTTTTTCTCCTCTCCTTTAGGGTTTTTCTTTTTAAGTGCATGCAGTTCCCAATTCAAAAATTCAGCATCTGTGCCTGCTGCTTCAAATTCAAATGTTCTTTCAAGGAGAGAATGTTATGCTAAGGGTCTCTGTTCTGGGGTTAGCTCTCAAAAATCCACTTAATTTAAAGAGGGTTCACAAGAATTTGGGCTTCTCAGGTGACACTAGTGGTAAATAACTTGCCTGCAGATGCGTTAAGAGATGAGGGTTTGATCCCTGGGTCGGGAAGATCCCCCTGGAGAAGGGCATGGCAACCCACTCCAGTATTTTCCAGGGAAAATCCCATGAACAGAGGAGCCTGATAGGCTACAGTCCATGGGGTCGCAAAGAGTCCGACATGACTGAAGTGACTTAGCACACACGCATGCACAAGAATAATTCTATAGAATTGTTAACTAACATAAAACATTTTTTGGGAAAACACATTCCAGTGGGAACTCAGAAGACAGCTCTGGACTTGGACTAAGGCAGACAGCTCACCTCTGTCATACTGAGCTGTGTGATTTGGGGCAAGTAAATGACTAATGTGTATGATGCTTCATTTTTGGATGTATAAAATAGACTGAACAGAATCCACTTGGTGAAACCTCTGTCAAGATTAAGGGACACCATGCTTGGAACACCATTCCCACCCAATCTACCTGGAATATTCCATTTCATCCTTTGAGGTCCTGGTCATAGCTGGCTTCCTCTGAGATGTTTCCTGTTGATCCCAGAAAGGGGTCAATGCATTCTTGGCAGGTGTTTCTGTAGCCATGGAGCTGTCCCTATTGCTTGCCTACCCAGAATCTGGTTTGCCCTTCCTAACTTGCATGTGAGTTTCCATTACCCATTCTCCAAGTTGCTAAGTAGAGGAGCAGCAGCAAAAAGACTTGGAGAGAGGGCCAGCCTAGGTGTTTGGGGGCTGAAGAATGACATGAGGGCAGAGGACACGGAAGCAGTCAAATTTGGATAACAAGATGCAGAAATCCCTCTAAGACACAGATGGTGTCATGCTCCCAACTAGACAAGGCTCCTCCTGCTGCCCTCATTCTCCCTTTATTTCCCTGTTTCACAGCACTTAGGACTTCCCTCGTGGCTCAGATGGTAAAGAATCCACCTGCAACGTGGGAGGCCTGAGTTTGATCCCTGGGTCGGGAAGACTCCCTGAAGGGAATGGCTACCCACACTTCAGTATTCTTGCCTGGAGAGTCCCATGGACAGAGGACCCAGGCAGGCTATGTGGGGTCGCAAAGAGTCAGACACGACTGAGTGACTAACACTATCATTTCTTCCGTCTTCACAGCACTTAGCAGGCTGCACTGGGATTTTCTGTTTCTTTACTGGTTAATCCTAGTCTGTGACCTTCCCAAGGGCAGGAACCATGGCTTACTCAACCCTGGGCTCTTTAGACCTGAGGCCTGGACCCTCTGCTTGCCACTTCCTGGCCTTGCCCTTATTTCTGACTAGGGCTTCCTCACCTAATAAACAGTCTACTCAAGACTCAAGGACCAGACAGTTTCCTAGAATATCTTCCTATCTCCCTCCTTTAAGCCAGCCCACAGCTTCTTTGCTGGTCTCCTGAGTCTGCACTCCTGGTGAAGGAATAAAAAGTTGCTCCTCTGGGTCCTTCTCTTTTAAGACTCAGCCAGGGAAGGCTGAGTCATCAAGCTTTAGGATGGAAGAGATAAAAATGAAGGTCTTTGAAACACAAAAGGCTGAGGTAAAGTCAAGTGCATTTCAATGGAGCACTCAAGGGGCCTGGCTGAGAATGGGGCAGAGAATAATGGCCTCCAATTTATTGAGAATCTTATAACTGAGTCTGAGAGGTTAAGTGACTTATACAAGTCCTTCAGAGACAGAACTGGTAAGAGGCAGAACTGTCATTAGAATTTACAAGATTGCTTAGCTCCAAAAGCCTATCTACTTCTGCCTCCTCAATGAAACCATTTCTCCCCTTAGACCTTCTCTTAACCAACCTATACTTAGCACAACATTGTCGGCTGACATCCAGGGCAGGCTAGGTGCCAAGGCTGGTAAACCCTGCTCTAGCAGGAGGCAGGAGCCTGTCAGCTCCTACACTTGAGCTCCGTGCTACCAGGAGGAAGCCGCATTTGTTACCAAATGTGTTTCTACACCACTTCTACTTCAAATGTGATTGGAAATGCAATTAACATTCTTTGAATTAAGTGAGAGTCACTAGTTCCATGAAAGGCAAGTTAAACATTCTGGAACAACTCAATAAAAAGAAATGACAAAAAAAAAAAAAAAAGACAAAAAACTGTCAGATGAGGTGTGGGTGAGATAAGCGTAAAAGAGTGGAGGAAAGGCAAAAATCCAGGACTCTTCTTCAGTTGATTTGTAAAGGTCCTTAAGTTCTCGCTTAACTTGAAGGAACCACAGAGGACCAGGAGGAGAGTCACATGAGTGTCGTACTGCACAATCCGCCACAAAAAGACTGGGCCCTAAAAGGACAGTAAGTTAACATATTTTTATGATTCTTGCTTAAGCTGACATTTGCCATCAGCTGACCCAGCTTAGGAGCCTGTGGGTCCCACAGGTGGGCTTCTCAGGTTGGCTACCCTTTTGGGCAACAGAGTGTGAGCTGATGGAGAGCAGAGCTCAGGGTACCCTGGATACTCTCCAGGAAGTGACATAATAATCAGCAAATAGGAGGTTCTTTATAGATGTTGAACACAATGAATGAATGAATGAATGAATGAAGAAGGTGGGAGGAAGAAGAAAGAAAACATCAAAGTTGCATCTTTAACTGGAATCTGAGGCCCAGGTTGGCCTGGAAGGACCTACAGACATGCTGGGTTCTTGGACCAGCTCTTTAGGCTCCTCGTCAATGTTCAAACTCTGATAAGACCCAGAGGGTGGGGCTCAGATCTTCCAGTCTCCCTCATCCCTTAATTCTCTCCCCCGACTCCAGGGCAGTTCCTCTTCTTATACATGGCCTGTATTTCAGGATTCAGTGTCAGCCTTTGTGAGATAAGCTATAAGTGGGTAAAATGACTTCTTTTCTAGGTGTATCTAAAAAGATATGGATGAATAAACTTGGTTTAAATCATTCTTTATGGTTTTGTCATATCATGGAAATTCCTCTACTTACATACAGAAGAGGCTGCCAAAGAGGGTTCACAGATCATTGTCACTTTGAACCCATCAAATGAAATAATGAAGCAACCACTAAGCAAAATCAAATTTGCTGCATCGATGCCTAAGCTGGATGTGGCCAGTGGCTTTGTCTGCAGCATCATGAGGACCTGTAACAGTACCTGGCGTATATTACCACCCAGTAGAGACTGGAACATGAGCACACTGGTACATGCATGGTGGGAAGATGGGACACACACTTGGAGACAAAGCTTTGTTGGCATCTATAAAATTTCAAAATTGAAACTTCACAACTGGCTGCCGATATAGAGCTATTCAGAAATCACACCAAATATACTGGCTTAGGACTGGTTTCTTTAATGAAGCTCATAGACGGCAGCCACCAGGCTCCCTCGTCCCTGGGATTCTCCAGGCAAGAACACTGGAGTGGGTTGCCATTTCCTTCTCCAATGCTTGAAAGTGAAAAGTGAAAGTGAAGTAGCTCAGTCATGTCTGACTCTTAGCGACCTCATGGACTTTTCCTTCTCCAATGCTTGAAAGTGAAAAGTGAAAGTGAAGTAGCTCAGTCATGTCTGACTCTTAGCGACCTCATGGACTGCAGCCTACCAGGCTCCTCCGTCCATGGAATTTTCCAGGCAAGAGTACTGGGGTGGGGTGTCATTGCCTTCTCCGACTAATCCTTCTAGGAGCAACCAATTTCATAGGATACTTGCCAAGTTCCTTCCATCCCTATAATTGTTTTTTACTGTGGTAAAATATACATAAAAGCTACCATTTTAAGCATTTCTAAGTGTACAGTTCAGGGCCTTTAGCACATTCACACAGTGGTGCAACCATCAGCTCTGTCCGTCTCCAGAACTTTCTCAGCTTTCCACATTCAAACTCTGTACCCATTAACTCCACATTCTCCCCTCATCCCAGCCCCTGGGAACCTTTATTCTACTTTCTGTATCTGTGAATTTGACTATTCTAGGTATCTCACATAAGTGGACTCATACAATATCTGTCCTGTGTTTGGAGTATTTCACTGAGTACGTCTTCAAAGGTCATCAATGCAATAGTCTGTGTCATAATTTCCTTCTTTTTTAAGGTCTGCCAAGGTTTTTAGTTGCACCAGTTTTAGTGGAAGTTTCATGTTTTTCTTTTTGATATGTAAATACAACTTGAGAGTTTAAGTCCACCACATCCTCTCCTACTCAATGTCATTTACTATGAGGACGCGGGACCTGACTTCCATCTGTCTCCATTTCCTTTCTGCAGGAAATCATCCACATCTCAATTGTTGACCAACTACAGACAAGCCTTAGGTTGTAAAACAGGCATGACTCCAATTTTACAAGATGGTGCCAAAGTGTTTATTCAATTGGATTGTATCCACTTATACTTCCATCAGACTTAAATTAAGAAGTAGGGAAAACCACTAGACCATTCAGGTATGACCTAAGTCAAATCCCTTATGATTATACAGTGGAAGTGAGATATAGATTTAAAGGGACTAGATCTGACAGACAGAGTACCCAAAGAACTATAGATGGAGGTTCATGACATTGTACAAGAGGCAGTGATCAAGACCATCCCAAAGAAAAAGAAATGCAAAAAGGCAAAATGGTTGTCGGAGGAGGCCTTACAAATAGCTGAGAAAAGAAGAGAACTCAAAGGCAAAGGGGAAAAGCAAAGATATACCCATCTGAATGCAGTTCCAAAGAATAGCAAGGAGAGATGAGAAAGCCTTCCTCAGTGATCAATGTGAAGAAATAGAGGAAAACAATAGAATGGGAAAGACTAGAGATCTGTTCAAGGAAAATTAGAGATACCAAGGGAACATTTCATGCAAAGATGGGCACAATTAAAGGACAGAAATGGTATGGACAGAACAGAAACAAAAGATATTAAGAAGAGGTGGCAGGAATACACAGAAGAACTGTACAAAAAAGATCTTCATGACCTAGATAAACATGATGGTGTGATCACTGACCTAGAGCCAGACATCCTGGAATGCGAAGTCAAGTGGGCCTTAGGGAAGTATCACCACAAACAAAGCTAGTGGAGGTGATGGAATTCCAGCTGAGTTATTTCAAATCCTAAAGGTGATACTGTGAAAGTGCTGCCCTCAATGTGCCAGAAAATTTGGAAAACACAGCAGTGGCCACAGGACTGGAAAAGGTTGGTTTTCATTCCAATCCCAAAGAAAGGCAATGCCAAAGAATGTTCAAACTACTGCAAAATTGCACTCATATCATATGCTAGCAAAGTAATACTCAAAATTCTCCAAGCCAGGTTTCAACAGTACATGAACCGTGAACTTCCAGATGCTCAAGCTGGATTTAGAAAAGGCAGAGGAACCAGAGATCAAATTGCCAACATCTGTTGGATCATCAAAAAAGCAAGAGAGTTCCAGAAAAACATCTATTTCTGTTTTATTGATATGCCAAAGCCTTTGATTGTGTGGCTCACAATAAACTGTGGAAAATTCTGAGAGAGATGGGAATACCAGACCACCTGACCTGCCTCCTGAGAAACTTGTATGCAGGTCAGGAAGCAACAGCTAGAACTGGACATGGAAAACAGACTGGTTCCAAATAGGAAAAGGAGTACGTCAAGGCTGTATATTTTCACCCTGCTTATTTAACTTATATGCAGAGTACATCATGTGAAGTACCAGGCTGGATAAAGCACAACCTGGAATCAAGATTGCCAGGAGAAATATCAATAACCACAGATATGCAGAAGACACCACCCTTATGGCAGAAAGCAAAGAAAAGCTAAACAGCCTCTTGATGAAAGTGAAAGAGGAGAATGAAAAATTTGGCTTAAAACTCAACATTCAGAAAACTAAGATCATGGCATCTGATCCAATCACTTCATGGCAAATAGATGGAGAAACAATGGAAACAGCGACAGACTTTATTTTTTGAGGTTCCAAAATCACTGCAGATGGTGACTGCAGCCATGAAATTAAAAAGTGCTTGCTCCTTGGAAGAAAAGCTATGATCAACCTAGACAGTGTATTTAAAAGGCAGGGACATTACTTCGTCAACAAAGGTCCATCTAGTCAGAGCTATGGTGTTTCCAGTAGTCATGTATGGATGTGAGAGTTGGACTAGAAAGAAAGCTGAGTGCTGAAGAATTGATGCTTTTGAACTGTGGTGTTGGAGAAGACTCTTGAAAGTCCCTTGGACTGCAAGGAGATCCAATCAGTCCATCGTAAAGGAAATCAGTCTTGAATATTCATTGGAAGGACTGATGCTGAAGCTGAAACTCCAATACTTTGGCCACCTGATGTGAAGAACTGACTCACTAGAAAAGACCCTGATGCTGGGAAAGATTGATGGCAGGAGGACAGGGGGGCGACAGGGGATGAGATGGTTGGATGGCATCACTGACTTGATGGACATGAGTTTGAGTAAACTCCAGGAGTTGGTGATGGACAGGGAAGCCTGGAGTGCGCAGTCCATGGGCTCACAGAGTCAGACATGACTGAGTGACTGAACTGAAACTTCCATCAACACTATAGGAGAAGGGACTTCCGTGGTGGTCCAGTGGTTAAGACTCCACCTTCCGATATAGGTGCCTGGGTTTGATCCCTGGTCGGGGAACTAAGGTCCCACATGAAATAAATAAATATATTAAAAAAAAAAAAGAGTATTGATTTCATTCTTTATCACCAGTGAAACTTAGGAACAGTCAAGGTAAACACTAAAAAAAAGAAACTTAAAATAACAAAAAATACAGTATAGGAGCATTCCTACTGATAAATGAGACTGTATTACTACCACTTTTCTAATGATCTGTGGTCTTAATTTTCACTTCTCTGATTAACAAAAAAGATTGTCCATCCTTTCAAGTGTTTATTGGCCATTTTCTTTGCAATTCTGTGAAATGATTCTATAGCTTTCACATGTTTTTCTTAAAAATTAAAACTTTTTCTATACTTTGTTTACTAGTCCTTTGTTAGTGCTATATGTTGCAGCTATTTGTTTGTTTTCTCTTTTTGATACCACTTTGATGAGTTATTAATTTCAATGTGGTTGAATTCACTGACGTTTTCATTTTGATATATATGCTTTTGGTGTCTTGGGCTTTCTTGGTGGCACAGACGGTAAGGAATCTGCCTGCAATGAAGGAGATCTGGATTTGATCTCTGGATCGGGAAGATCCCCTGGAGAAGGGAAAGGCTACCCATTCCAGTGGATAGTGCTAAAACATTCTCTTGCCTGGAGAATTCCATGGCAAGAAGAGCCTTGGCAGGCTACAGTTTATGGGGTCGCAAAGAGTTGGACACAACTGAGCAGCTATCACTTTTGGTGTCTTACTGAGTACATTCTTTCCTATTCTAAGGTAATAGGCTAGTTTTCTAGTTTTTTAAAAATAAATGTTTAATTTGGCCTTTCACTTTTGATTTTTTTTTGTTTGTGCTGTTTGGCATGTGGGATCTTAGTCTCCTGGCCAGAGATTGAACCTGTGCCCCCTGCAGTGAAAGAGTGGAATCTTAACCACTGGACTGCCAGGGAAGCCCTCTGGGCTTTAAGTCTCTACTCTATCAGAATAAGTTCTGTGTATGGTGTGAGACAGGGACCCATTTTCATTTTTTCTTGATTCTCATACATAATCAAGTGTCTCAACACCATTTATGGAAGATTACATCTTTCCAATGGCCAGAAATGCCATCTCATATATATGTCTCATATAATGTCAAATATAAAATTTTCATAAATGTGCGGGTGTTTCTGGGCTTCCTATTGTTTTCTTTTCATTTTTTAGCACAGCCCTTTAGCAAAAGCTTGCTGTGGGTTTTCAGTAGATACTATTCATAAGAGGTTTCGTCACAAACAAATATTTAATTTTATCAAATAACTTTCCTGCATCTATTTAGATAACCAGACAGTGTTTCTCCTTTAACATATTAACATACTAAATGACTGCTGTGGATTTTTTCAGTGTTAGATCACTTTTGGATTTCCTGGAATAAACCCAACTTGGCCATGATGTATGATCTTTTTTATACATGGCTGGATTTAGCCTGCTAATATTTTGCTTAAGATTTTTACATCAGTATTCATGAATGAGATGGGCCTGCAATTTTCCTTTTTTTGTAGTCTCCTTGACTGGTTTTGGTATCAAGGATAGCCTGGCCTCACTGAATGAATTAAAAAGTGTCCTCTTTTCCTATTCCCTGGAAAAGTTGACTTAAAATTAGAAATATCTTTTGATTAAAAAAATTGGTAGAACAACTTGTTTTCACTATCTAGGGCTGCTACTCTCTCTGTAAGGAAGCTTAATGATTAGAAAATAATCTAGACTTTTTATTTTTCCTTAAGTCAGTTTTAGTAAATTATACATTTCTAGGAATATGTTCCTTTCACAGTTTTCAAATTTACTGACATAATTTTGTTCACAGTATTCTCATATTATCCCATATAACTCTGCTTTATCTCCTAGACTGAAAGCCCCATAAGTGTGAGGCTTTTGTGTGCTTTAATCTTTGTTGTATCCTAAAACTCAGAAGAATCACTGGGCTCAAAAACATTTGGAGAATGAATGAATTAATGAAATTGCATGTGTGCCTACTGATTGATTTATTGCTGAGTTCTCTAGTTTTTCCTCAATGAGTCCTGCCATGCCTTTGTCTGTTTTATAGGTGTCTTTCAAAGAACTAACTTTGAATTTGTTGAAGATTTTGTTGATCAATTTCCGCTCCTTTTTTAACTTTCTTTGAATTTATCCTAATATTTTTCATATATCATCTTAAGTTGTATACTTGGCCTAATTTTCACGCTTTTCTTTTAAGCATTTAAGGCTATAAGTTTCCCTGTATGTTTATTTCATTCCACTAATTTTGGAATGTACTATTTTTATTTTCTGGAGAAGGCAATGGCACCCCACTCCAGTACTCTTGCCTGGAAAATCCCATGGGTGGAGGAGCCTGGTAGGCTGCAGTTCATGGGGTCATGAAGAGTCGGACACGACTGAGCGACTTCACTTTCACTTTTCACTTTCATGCATTGGAGAAGGAAATGGCAACCCACTCCAGTGTTCTTGCCTGGAGAATCCCAGGGATGGGGGGAGCCTAGTGGGCTTCAATCTATGGGGTCACACAGAGTTGGACATGACTGAAGCGACTTAGCAGTAGCAGATTTTTATTTTCATTCAGTTCTAAGTACTTTTCAGTTTCAATTATGATTTCTGTTTAGAACATATGACATAGTATGATTCTTTGAAATGTGCTGAGATTTGTTTTATGGTCTAATACGTGGTTACTCCTTTAAAAATGTCCTATGTAAGCTTGAGAAGAATATATATCATTTTTTCATGTCTGACCTTTCAATTTGAAAAGGATATGTTAAAATATTCTACTATGATAGCAGACTTGTCAGTTTCTCTCTGGAGTTCTATTCAGGTTTGCATACATATATGCTATAGCATGACCAGCGCACAAGTTTAGAATCCTTATATCTTCTTGATGTACTTTATGTTTTTAAGTTGTGACAATCTCTGTACCTACCAATGTTTTGCTGATATCAAGATAGTTACCTAGTTTCCTTTGGGATGATTTCTGCTTGATATTCTTTCCAAAACTTTTACTGTCAAACTTAATAGGTTGTTTTGTATTAGGCATAGCTTTTGTAAATGGCATATGTTGGATATTGTTTCCTATTCAATAAGACAACCTATCTTCTTACTGGCAAAATTAGTTTATTTGATTATCAATATATCTGGATTTATTTATATCATCTTGATTTTTTGTTTTCTACTTCTCCCTAGTTTTACTTTCACTAATTTTTTTTCTTTTCTTGCAGTCTAATTTTTCTTTTAAATAATTGAGGTGTTTTGTTTGGTTGTCTGGTTTTTCTTATTCCTTACCATTCCACCTCCTTTTTCAACTATGAGAGCTTAATCTTGAAATGTTAGCATGCATAGGCTAGTGCTAAGTGCAAAGTGAAAAGTGAAGGTGCTAGTCGCTCAGTCGTGTCCAACTCTGCAACCCCATGGACTGCAGTCTGCCAGGCTCCTCTGTCCATGGGATCCTCCAGTCAAGAATATTGGAGTGGGTAGCCATTTTCTTTTCCAGGTAGTCTTCCTGACCCAGGGATCAAACCGAGTTATCCTGCATTGCAGGCAGATTCCTTACCATCTGAGCCATCAGGGAAGCCCATGCATACAGTTCTAACTTATCTCATACCCCTCTTCAACAAAGCAATAATTTCAGAGTACTTTAATTCTCATCAGTTCCCTCCTGATTACACACTGTCATTTTCTGATAATTTAGGTGTAATGTTTTTAAACCAACTTGCCATAGTATTATTATTATTACTATTATTGCTATCATTTAGAAACTCTATTTAAAGTTCTGATACATTTCTAACTTGCTTGTTCAACATTCCTTCTTGAATGTGGAACCATTTGCCAACGGATTCCAAAACATACCCTTTGGAAGTTGCTTTGCATATGTATGCTGAGGGTAAATCCTCTGTTTTTACTCATCTAGATATTCCTCTCTCATGCTTGAAAGATTGTTTTCATAGGTGTACAATGTTTGTTGTTGTGTCTCAGCACATCAGAGGTATTCTTTTACTCTTTTTGGACATCCGTTGCTGTTGGAACTCTCATCACACATGGAATTGCTGTGTCGAGAATCTGTATTTTCACTTGGGCTGTTTTTAAAACCACTTTTCTTTACCTTGGTGAAATTTCACTATTGTAAGTCTAAATATGGCTTTCTCTTTATTTAAACTGTTTTGCAAACACAATCCTTTCTCTTTATACTGCTTAGAAAACACATGGATACATTTTAACAGTTGAAAAATTCCCACTCACCATCCCACCCAGTGATACCTCACTTCCAATTTTTCTCTTTATTTCTTTCCTATAATCTAACTAGACACATCCCAATATCTTATCGTCCCTCTGTTTTTCTATCTTTTTTTTCCCAGTGTGTTGTGCTGGGTAATTTCCTCAGATATTTCTTCCTGTTCACTAAATCTCTCTTCAGCTGGCACTAATCTATTGCTTAACATATTCATTTAATTTATACTTTCAATACTTATATTTTTCATTTCTAAAAGTTCTAGTTGATCTAAATAGGCCTATTCATCTTTGGTAATCTCTTGTTCTTCTAACCTACTTACAATATTCTTTTTTTTTAATTTCTTATATAATACAAGAGAAAGCAAGGGAATTCCGGAAAAAAAGTCTACTGCTTCACTGACTGCACTAAAGCCTTTACTGTGTGGATCACAACAAACTGTGAAAAATTCTTAAAGAGAAGGGAATACCAAACCACCTTACCAGCCTCCTGAGAAACCTGTATACAGTTCAAGAAGCAACATTTAGAACTGGATACAAAACAACAAAATGGTTCAAAATTGGGAAAGGAGCATGGCAAGGCTGTGTATAGTCACCCTACTTATTTAACTTATATGCAGAATACATCATGCAAATGCTGGGCTGGATGAATCACAAGCTGGAGTCAATTGTTAGGAAAAATATTAATAACCTCAGATATGCAGAGGACACCAGAAAGTGAAGAGAAACTAAAGAGCCTCTTGATGAAAGTGAAGAGGAGAGTGAAAAAGTTGGCTTAAAACTCAACATTCAGAAAACTAAGAGTATGGCATCCAGTCCAATCACTTCATGGCAAATAGATGGGGAAACAATGGAAACAGTGACAGACTTTATTATCTTGAGCTCCAAAATCACTGCACATGGTGACTGCAGCCATGAAATTAAAAGACACTTGCTCCTCGGAAGAAAAGCTATGACAAACCTAGATAACATATTAAAAAGCAGAGACATCACTGCCCACAAAGATCCATATAGTCAAAGCTATGGTTTTTCCAATAGTCATGTATGGATGTGAGAGTTGGGCCATCCAGGCTAAGTGTTGAAGAATTGATCTTCTCAAACTGCAGTGCTGGAGAATACTCTTGAGAGTCCAAGGGATCTCCAGCAAGGAGATCAAACCAGTCAATCCTAAAGGAAATCAGACCTGAATATTCATTGGAAGGACTGATGCTGAAGCTAAAGCTCCAATACTTTGGCCATGTGCTGCAAAGAGCCGACTCATTAGAAAAGGTCCTGATGCTGGGAAAGATTGAGAGAAAGGAAGAAGGGGTAACAGAGGATGAGATGGTTGGATGGCATCACTGACTCAATGGACATAAGTTTGAGCAAACTCTGGGAGATGGTGAAAGATAACTATTATTCCATACAACTCATGATAGCATTCCCTTGTTTGAACAAATAATTATACAGTTATCTACCTTGACACCAGGCTCCCAACCACCAAGAATCAGCAAATACCCAGCAAGTATTACATGCAGCTGCTTTTTATTAGTCTGGAGTCACATGTTATCATTGTTTTCTAGACTCTGCTTTCGTAATTTACCACATGAACTGATCAACTCTGCCTTCAAAACATTAAAAAATTTTTATGCAGCATATTTAGGTGTTCTTTATAAGGCTGTTTTTACTTTCTTCCCCTTTGAACTTTTTGTTTATGATTTTCTTAGAAATATGTGCATTTCATCTGTTTTCCTTATGTCTATGAAGTACATGGCCTATTGAATGAATTGCATAAAGCTGATTGAAAGAATGAACAATGCAAGTACTTCTGTTTTAAATATTTTGCAGTGAACTACAACTATGTTTAAAAAAAACAGTTCTTTCTTTTTGATTCTGTGATCTTACTCCTGAGAAGGTGTGAACTTTGAGCTGTTGATTTTAACATATTTATATTTGCAAAAATATAAGGTATCAGTTATGGCTATGTAATGGAAAAATATAAAATTCCATGTATATTGTGACCATAAATAAGACATAACATGGACCACATAATGTGGACATGGGCCAAAAGTCAGTAAGAAAAGACTGACTTATTAGAAAAGTAAGGTTTGGTCCCCTTTTCCTTTTTATAACCTGCAATTATTGTTACCACACTGTCACCTGGGCGATGGGTATAAATTTTTAATGAAATAAACTCTCTATGGATACACGTATCTTGTTCCTCTTTGTTACAGCCAGAGGGCAAACATACTTGGTGTCAGACAGGCCTAGGTTAAATTGTTAAGCTGTCATTTAATAGCTGAGGTTAGCTCTTCACTCTTTCACAACTATAGGTAAGGAATTTTTTTTTTCAATATATATAAATTTATTTAATTGGAGGCTAATTACTTTACAATATTGTATTGGTCTTGCCATACATCAGCATGAATCTGCTATGGGTATACATGTGTTCCCCATCCTGAAACCCCCTCCCAGCACCCTCCTCATACCATCCCTCTGGGTCATCCCAGTGTACCAGCCCCGAGCATCCTGTATCATGCATCAAACCTGGACTGGCGATTCATTTCACATATGATATTTTATGTTTCAATGCCATTCTCCCAAATCATCCCACCCTCTCCCACAGAGTCCGAAAGACTGTTCTATACATCTGGGTCTCCTTTGCTGTCTTGCATACAGGGTTATCGTTATCATCTTTCTAAATTCCACATATATGCGTTAGTATACTGTACTGGTGTTTTTCTTTCTGGCTTACTTCACTCTGTATAATAGGCTCCCGTTTCATCCATCTCATTAGAACTGATTCAAATGTATTCTTTTAATGGCTGAGTAATACTCCATTGTGTATGTGTACCACAGCAAGGAATTCTGACACATTGCTTAACTCTGGGCTCAGTCCCACAGTTCCTTTGGTACACAGGATGCCAGCAAAAAGGATTCAGTTTTCCTTATGTGCCTGAGGGCTTCCTTTTCTACCTCTGCTTTGCTGTGGGAACAAGCTGGACTGGCCAGGTGATGGGACCCAGTAGGTACTAGAGGAGAACCAAGTTGCGCTGGCCGCCAGACTCCTGGTCTGAAGCTGACCACAGACATTTGGCTAAGCCACTATCAGACAGTCATCCAGCCAACTTTTAGACTTATCAACTAAATTGTCTACAATTAATGATTTAATTGATTAAATCAATGATTTAAGCCCTTATTAGAATAGCTTGTTATGCAACATTGTCTATGGCAGTAGGTAATTGATACATCCCTTCTTCTTTATCTAATGCTAGGCCCTACCAGGTGTGTTTGGAGACACCACAGTGAAGGCTTTTCTGTCACTGTTCCTTCTCCCTGGGGTTGAATGAGAAATTTATGCTATCATAAATAGCTATCCATCTATGTGTGTTAGTTGCTCAGTTATGACTGACTCTTTGCAACCCCATGGGGTATAGCCCACCAGTTCCCTCCGCCCATGGGATTTCCCAGGCAAGAATACTGGAGTGGGTGGCCATCTCCTTCTCCACTCTGGGATCTTCTGACTCTGGGATCGAACCTGGGTCTTCTGCATTGCAGGCAGACTCTTTACCATCTGAGCCACCAGGGAAGCCCTAGCTGTCCATATAGCTATCCAACAGCTCACCTCATCAATAGCTATCATAGCATCTGCCATTTTTTTTTTAACATTTATTTCTTCACTTGTTTCTCTGTTCCTTTCTGCCAAGAATGATTTGAAAGTAGAAAATAAATTGTTCATATCCATATCTACAGCATCTGGCTGTATAACATCTACAGAGTAGACCCTCCCTAAATGCTTTGTTTGAATTAAATGAATCCAAACAGCCAGCAGCAGGTGGCGGAAGCATAACCACACAGGCTGGTTCTTGTGCTGGGAGGCCTTATGCTTTCCAGAAAGCCCAAACAAGGCGGGTGGGGAACCAAACAAAGAAGAAAAGCACTTTCATTCTGCTCTCCTGCACCCTTCTCTCTTTCCCCACACTGCACACAGGCTCCGAGCCACTCATGCCCCTGAAGGGTGCTGCCCCATCCGGGTTCCCTCTGCCACTGCTGGGCACCTCACTCTACCCAGGGGGTGAGCCAATGCCCACTGGGGCTTTCCTTATCCTACCTTTAGATCAGACACGTCTCTGTAGCACTGCTCGGAGCGGGTGTGGTCCGACAGCTGCACATTCCAGAAGCAGGGCAGCTGATACACGAGGAAGGGGTTTTGTTTGATGACAGCGTTGAAAATGTCCTGGAGGATAAAAGCCAGAGACAACTGTCAAACAGTCAAATGGGCTCAGCTTGTGATGCTGGCTCTCGAGGCATGACATCTCCTATGTAATCTCTCATGAGCCTCCTGCTTGGAGCACAGGCTGGCTTGCCCTGCTGGGCATTTCCCATGCCTTTTATCTCTAGAAACCAAGCAATCCTGTTTGGATAGATCCCCTTACACTGGGGGGAATGCCCCATGTTACTTGATGCTCACGGGTCCTGCTGGTCTCAGTGATCCCCTTGCAGCAAAGGGACATGGGGGCAGACACGGAGCATCTCTTCCACTCGAGCCGATATATGATAAATGAAGCCGCTTTTCCGGCCCTCTTCTCACCTCACAGAGGAACCCCATGTCATCCATCCTGAGCCTCCTGGAGAGGAAACTGTGTGATGACAGGTTGCTCCGCTGATCCAGGGGCTGAGACGAATGACACATCCTGCTTCCGCCGCATCTCCTGGGGCTCTGGGCAGACTTGATGATGGATGGGCCTGGGATTCCTGTGGGCCAGCGTGCCTGTATCTGTATGCCCCATCTCCAAATTCAACTCTGACTTTTCTATGGGGCTTTCCCTCTTTCCAGCTCTTCTCCAAGCTCCTGCACCACCGGCCATGCTTATTAACTAGCTGCTGACAAGTGGTGCCAGCAGGTGAATAATGGGCCTTCGCAGAAGGAGATGGCTGAATAAACTATCCTCTTTGGACATGGACATGCAATTGCTAGCTTTTGGGGACACACTCAAGTCATTGTGACCCGACTTGAAATATGATGATGGAGGACAATTTTCCCCTCAGGTTTAAAACAGTTACCTGGGTAATTTTTAACTCATTCATTATACCATATCTCCTGTATGAAAAGGAAATTAGTTTCTGGCTGCTTGGGAAATACTGAATAATAACAATGCTAAAAAAAAAAAATAGTAAAGTAACCCTACAGAGTTTCTTTTTTCCCTTCATACTAGAAAACTCTGCCAAGAATTCAGTGAAACAGGCAGCTGAATGATGAACAAAAACAAGGAGAGTGGCCTTGCTTTTTGGTTGAACAGGAAAGAATAACATGCAGCAAACACAGGGATATCTTTACATTTTGAGATGGCCACATATAACATGGGGATCTCAGAATCAAGATGTGTGACCCTAGTAGATTCAAAGTCAAAGGCTCAGCAAAAATGAGAAATGGGGATTTTATGAATTTATGTTAGTTGCTTGCTGGAGTTCATGGACTTTTTCAGACTGCCTGGATTAAAAGCTGGTTTCACCAGCCGAGGAGGTTTGTCCCTTCTATTTAAATTCATTCCCTTTGAGGATGGGGGTCATTGTACAGGAGATAAGCAAAAGGCTTGGCTTTAAAGGTTTGAGTCTATTTGCCATGAAGGCAAATGAAATCTTGTCCGGGAAATATGCCTTGGCATTTTGGAATCTCAGGGGGCAGACACTGTGCATTCTACATTGAGGTGAAGACCGTGACCTCCTCTTAATACACCAGATTATCATTTACTTGTGAGTCTACATCAATAAACTATGAACTTTCTGAGGCCAAGGATTCTGTCCTTCGTTTATGCCTGTAATCCTATTTCTGAACATAGTTCCTGGCATGCACAGTGTGCAGGAAAAAGTGTGATAAACACGAGAACAAGGGGAATGAACTAAGGAGAGGGCTGTGGTCTTAGGCTGGCAAGAATGAGGCAAATTTATCCAAGTGTGAAGTCATGCAAGAGCTGGAAAAATAATGTAGACCCAGCCCCATGGAAGTTTGAGAAGCAACACACCAGGGTGCTTGGAAATAACCATACCTTCTAGGCTGGTGACTCACCTGGTCAGCTAAGGATGTAGAGAGCATGCCCATCAGCTCCCTCTCTGCGGTCAGCCTCCACATCTGCTCCCACTTCATCTTCCGCAGCTTATCTAGAAGCAGCAGGATCACCCCTGGACAACAGCATAGGATGAAACAGAGGAAAAAACCACAGATAAGAGAGAGACCCAGGCACGCCTGACCATGTGTTTTGGAGTTGAACATGCCTGGGTTTACCCCAGGCTATGCCAAGAACTTGGTATGAGATGTTAAATAGTCTCTCTGAAACATCCTCACTGTATGGAGAATATTAACACAGATTTCAGAAGCCACTGCAAGGACCAAGTGAGATGGGCAAAGGAGCCTAGGACTCCCTGGAGATGGATGGTGATGATGGTCGTACAACACTGTGAATGTACCTAATGCCATTGAACTGTACACTTAAAGATGGTTAAAATGGCATTTTTATGTTTTGTATATTTTACCACCAGAAAAAAGAAAAAAAAGAGCCTAGCACCGCGCATCTAACACATGGTATACCCTGTAAATACAGATTCTCTCCTGTTTTCCCCCAGATAAATGACAACCTACCGAGGGTTAGCTGATAGATGGTGTTTGTACAACCTGTGTCATTTATCTTTACAGAAACAAAGCAGATCCTCTCTGACTTTATTATGGGTACGTCCTTGCCAATTTGCTTTACGCCTCTTGACAAGCCATATGAGCTCATTGCAGTATTGCTGATTTCAATAGCTTTCTTTGGCCCAATGCATTAGAAACTATGGTGAAGGCTGTGCTGACGCTGGGAGTTCAAGATGGGGCCCCAAGAGCCTTCAAGTTCATAAGAAACTAATTGTCAGGAAACTAATTGCTTCCTTCTCCTCTCTACCCTCTTTTTTTTTGGGGGGGGGGGTGGTTTATGGGAGAGACTTGAGTGAATGGGGGATTGTATAGGAAGGGGAGGGATTTCCTGGTGGCTCAGTGGTAAAGAATCTACCTGCCAGGGCAGGAGATGCGGGTTTGATCCCTGGGTCAGAAAGATCCCCTGGAGAAGGAAATGGCAACCCACTCCAGTATTCTTGTCCAGGGGATATCCCATGGATAGAGGAGCCTGGTAGGCTACAGTTCATGGGTTTGCAAAGAGTTCAACAGAGCACACTGTACCACACAGGAAGGGAAATTGTTAAAAACAACTAAATGTATTATTCAGGTATAAATAAATTAGTAAAAGTCTAAAAAGAAAAGTACATTTTTGGCTTCGCTGAATAGCTTAGGAGCAAGTGTCTACTAACTGGTTGGTGAGCGTATGCAGAGAACACACACAGCACAGAACACAAACAGTGAGAAGGACGCCCCTGCAGGCTGCTGCAGTTAATTTGGTGGATGGAACTGTGGCACCCATGGGCTCCCAAATCAATCCTCCTCAGGAAGCTTAGCTCAGCAGAACAGTCAGTGGAGAAAACTCCGGGCAGCTGAAAAATGATCCTACTTGATACATAGTACATACATTTCTGAGATTGTTGGAAAGAAACTGATTCCCCAAATCACACATAAATGTCAGTGCTGAGATTTTTTAAAAAAACTTATTTCAGTGGAACATATTTGGAGAAAAAAGTATATTTACTATTTTGTGAAAGGTGTTTGGTCCATTGGGTAGGGTTGAAATAAAAAAAAAAAAACACATATATATGGTTATGGCGAGAATGGGGTAATACAAAGAGATCTGAACTTGTAACTCAAAAGGGCAAATCATACCTATTGCGCATCTCCCTGGTGCTTTCTTAGTTTTTTTGGCACACGGATAAGCTAGATACTGTCACCCTTATTTTGCAGGTGGGGAGGCTGAGGGGGCTGGACGCTGGGTCAGACACTTAAATAGTTCCTGTGTAAGAGCAGTTCTATGAGATCCAAAGTCAGATCTGCCTGACTCCAAAGCCAGAGCTTCTTCAGTGACACCACCCAGACCAGAGTCCCAGCAATGCCTCTGTGGAGTTCTGTGACTCAGACCAAGACTTGTTCTTTTTCTGACTTTTGGTTTCTACCTGGGTTGTTGTAGTTTAGTTGCTAAATTGTGTCTGACTCTTTTTCAACCCCATGCCTGTCAGGCTCCTCTGTCCATGGGATTTTCCAGGCTGGAGTGGATTGCCATTTCTTTCTCCAGGGGACCTTTCTGACCCAAGGATTGAACTCCCATGTCTTCTGCATTGCAGGCTGATTCTTTACCATTGTGCCACCAGGGTTACTTGCCCTTGCAAACTCAGAAAACTACTGCATGCCCCTAGTGGTAGGCTGGTAAATGTTTAACCATGAGCATTGCAAAAAATGCAGAGAAGTCTAAGTGGATGTCTGAGGAGCTCTTACAAATAGCTGAGAAAAGGAGAGAAGGGAAAGGCAAAGGAGAAAGGGAAAGATATACCCAATAGAATGCTGCAGAGTTCCAGAAAACAGCAAGGAGAGAGAAAAAAGCCTTCATAAGTAAACAATGCAAAGAAACAGAGGAAGACAATAGAATGGGAAAGATTAGAGGTCTCTTCAGGAAAATTGGAGATACCAAGGGAAAATTTCATGCAAAGATCAGCACAATAAAGGACAGAAATCATATGGACCTAGCAGAAGAGATTTAGTAAAATTGGCAAGAATACACAGGAAAAGTACACAAAAAAGTCTTAATGACCTGGATAACCATGATGATGTGGTCACTCACCTAAAGCCAGACATCCTAGAATGTGAAGTCAAATGGGCCTTAGGAAACATTACTATGAAAAAAGCTAGTGGAGGTGATGGAATTCCAGCTGAGCTATTTCAAACCTCAAAAGATGATGCTGTTAAAGTGCTGCACTCAATATGCCAGCAAATTTGGAAAATTCAGCAGTGGCCACAGGACTGTGAAAGGTCAGTTTTTACCCAATCCCAAAGAAGGGCAATACTAAAGAATGTTCAAACTACCATACAACTGTTTTCATTTCACATGCTAGCAAGGTAATGCTCAAAATCCTTCAAGCTAGGCTTTAGCAGTATGTGAACTGAGAACTTCCAGATGTACAAGTTGGGTTAGAAAAGGCAGAGGAACCAGCAATCAAATTGCCAACATCTGCTGGATCACAGATAAAGCAAGAGAATTTCAGAAAATGACCTACTTCAGCTCCATTGACTAAGCTAAAGCCTTTGACTGTGTGGATCACAACAAACTGTGGAAAATTCTTAAAGAGATGGGAATACCAGACCACCTGACCTGCCTCCTGAGAAATCTGTATGAAGTTCAAGAAGCAACAGTTAGAACCAGACATGGAACAACTGACTGGTTCTAAACTGGGAAAGGAGTACATCAAGACTGTATGTTGTCACCCTGTTTACTTATATGCAGAGTACATCATGTGAAATGTTGGGCTGGATGAATCACAAGTGGGAATCAAGATTGCCAGGAGAAATATCAACAACCTCAGATATGTGAATGATACCACCCTGATGGCAGAAAGGGAAGAGGAACTAAAGTGCTTCTTGATGAGGGTTAAAGAGAAGGGTGAAAAAGCTGGCTTAAAACTCAACATTCAAAAAATTAAAATCATGGCATCCAGTCCCATCACTTTATGGCAAATAGATAGGGAAAAAGTGGAAACAGTGACAGATTTTATTTTCTTGGGCTCCAAAATCACTGACCTACTTCAGCTCCATTGGTGACCGCAGCCATGAAATTAAAAAACACTTGCTCTTTGGAAGAAAAGCTATGACAAACCTAGACAGAGTATTAAAAAGCAGAGATATCACTTTGGTGACAAAAGTCTGTATAGTCAAAGCTATGGTTTTTCCAGTAGTCATGTACAGATATGCAAGTTGGACCATAAAGAAAGCTGCAAGGCTGAGCACCAATAATTGATGCTTTCAAACTGTGGTGCTGGAGAAGACTCTAGAGAGTCCCCTGGACAACAGGAGATCAAACCAGTCAATCCTACAGGAAATTTATGTTGAATATTCATTGGAGGGCTGATGCTGAAGCTCTAAAACTTTAAAAGTGTCTGGTATAATCCATGATTTATGATTTTCTACCTTGAAATATCTTCCTTGATATTTCTTCCTTGAAAGATCTTCCTGGTGGTTCAGACAGTAAAGCGTCTGCCTGCAATGTGTGAGACCCGGGTTCAATTCCTGGGTTGGGAAGATCCCCTGGAGAAGGAAATGGCAATGCACTCCAGTATTCTTGCCTGGAAAATCCCATGGATGGAGGAGCCTGATAGGCTACAGTCCATGGGGTCATAAAGAGTCGGACACAACTGAGTGACCTCTCTTTCACTTTCTTTCACCTTGAAATAAAGATTCCATGACATTAAAAAAACTACTCAGTAGAAATTGTTCTCAATACTGCTGACTTGAGAAATATTGATAATAAATATCTATACACACTCATTTATGAACCTAAATTATTTTGTCTTTCTAAAAATCCTCTTGTGCAGGTAGAATGCACTGGACACTTAAAAACTGAGATATTGCCAGGTCCATATTGCATCTTAGTCTTTTGTCAATAGGTAGCTTAAGACTCTTGAGAATCCCTTGGACTATAAGGAGATCAAACCAGTCCATCCTAAAAGAAATCAGTCCTGAGTATACATTGGAAGGACTGATGCTGAAGTTGAAGCTCCAATACTTTGACTACCTAATGTGAAGAACTGACTCATTGGAAAAGACCCTGATGCTGGGAAAGATTGAAGGCAGGAGGAAAAAAGGATGCCAGAGGATGAGATGTTGGATGGCATCACCGACTCGATGGAGATGAGTTTGAGCAAACTCCAGGAGATGGTGAAGGACAGGGAAGCCTGGTGTGCTGCGGTCCACGGGGTCACAGAGTCATACTCGACTGAGCTACTGAATAGCAACAGCTTAGGGGGTCATCACTTAAGCACTTTCATGACTAGGATGTCCCTTGGGGATATTGCAAGCAGCTGCCAAGGCATACACCCACAGGAAATTAAAAAAAAAAAAAAGAAGATTGAAGGAAAGAAAATACACTCCAGGGCTTCCTGATGGCTCGGTGGTAAAGAATCCACCTGCCAATGCAGGAGACACAAGTTTGATTCCTGATCAGGAAAGATCCCACATGCCTCAGGGCAGCTAAGCCTGTGCACCACTAGTACTGAGCCTGTGTTCTGGAGCCCAGAAGCCACGACTGTGGAAGCCCGTGCACCCTACAGCCGCAACAGCAGCCATCTCAACAATAAGCTCACGTATCGCACCTAGAGAGTAGATCCCACTTGCCGCAACTAGAGAAAACTCTGCTCGGCAGTGAAGACCCAGGACAGTAAAAAAAAAAAAAAAAAAATTAATGATTTAAGGAAAAGAAAATACACTCTAAGTATTTACAGTCATGTACATAATTGTGTCCTCAAGCAGCTAAGGAGCCTGTTAGGCTGTTAAATATAATCACATAGGTATGTACTTGTAAGATAATCTTCCTGTCTTGTCAAAGGTGGGGAATTTGTACCTAGATTATATAAGAGCTGAAAAACAACATTTCCAAGGGAACCACAACTCTCAGTACTTACTGACCTCACTCCTACAGTACTGAGAGGTTGCTCTGATGAATGATTGTGAAGGCCTCTGGAAATATGAAGTGGTACATAAAAGCTTGTAAATAACAGTTACAGAAACTATACATTTCTTCATTAAGGTACCTAATTATCACTCATTGAACTTGCTTGATTCCCACTCGAATTAGCACAAATTAATGGGCACGCACGCAATGTGGGAGGAAGCTTTTTCAGTGAACCCTAGTTAAAAATGATGAAAATGGCTCCTTCTGCAATTGGACCCTTTCAAGCTGAAACAACGCAGCTTTGGCTTTGGAATCTGGGCCCCAGGACAGAGATTGACACTGCTTCCTGCTGTCAGGAGGACAGAGGTGCCAAAAAGCTTGACTCTGGCCTTTGCCTGGCATTTGTTGCTACGTGATTTGCCATTTCTATTCTTGCCGTTGGGGTCGGGAGCGAAGAGCAAGCCCTTGGCCCCGGAGGCCAGAGCTCTGCATGGAGGCAGCATGCCTGGAATTTGAAAGGCCCTCCCAATGGAGCTGGCTGGTATGTGTGGGGCTTGCACAGCCTTACCTTCTGCTGCTGTGCTGGGAGCTTAAGAGACTAACACTAAATAAATAAATGAATAAATAAATGAAAAATCAAAGGCTTCTCCTGTGAACATCTGGTCCAGTGGTGGGGCGTTTCATCTCCGGATCAGAGGACAATGTTTCTTTTTCCCAAACTGAATATGTAGTAACAGCTTGGTAGCCAATATGGCAGGGAGAGGAGGCTGGATGTGAATGCGGAGACAGAATATAACGCTTTTTTAAAAAAAATGATCCAGATACTGATTTTTTTTTTAACACTACAACTGCAAGAGGGAAGCAGAATAAAAATGGTGACAAGCTGATGAGTGTCACCTACTATTTATTAAGCAACTGCTGTATCTGAAAGACAAGGTGCATGACCTAGGTAACCTCTGACTCTTACGATGAGCCAGCTAGGTTCATGGAATTATTTCCATTCTTGAGACGAAGAAACTAAGGCTCTTGTCTAGCTGGTAGGTGACCAAATTCTTCTCACTCTTAGCCCTGTGGCCTTTTGAGCTACACTAGACCTGTGTGTGTCTGTGTAATGACCATAGTAAATATGATGAGACTTTGCTGAATCCATGACCTGAAGCCAAAACAAGCCAGGGAGCTCCTAGAGGAACAGTTTGTAAATGTTTGGAGGATTCTGTGAAGATCACAGGCCAAAATCAGATTGCTTGTGTCAGAACCCGGAGAAAACCAAGCATACAAAGACAGGAGAGGCAGGGAGCCCTGTGTGACTGAGGCTGCTCATGTAGGAAAGGTCTGAATCTGTATAAGGGACCAGGGCCTGCAACCAAGTGTGCTGTTCTATAGCTAACATGCCAATTCCCCTCCTGCATGGAACAGAAATTCTTTTCTTTCTGTATCTGAGTCCACAACTAACCTCTTAGCCTGGTGCGTACCACCTCCTGCAGGCCAGGAGAATCCCTTAAAACCCTTCCAGCAAAGGGAAGACCTCAAGCTCTTATTAAAGAAAATCTGCTGTTTAACAGGAGGTTCTGGGACTTTCCTGGTGTTTCACTGGTTAAGACTTCATGCTCCAAGGAGTCTGGGTTTGATCCTTGGCCAGGGAATTGGATCCCACATGCCACAACTAAAGATTCCATACCGCAACTAAAAAGATCACCGTGACTCAGTGCTAAAGAATCTTCCTGAAATGCAGGAGATGCAAGAGACACAGGTTCTATCCCTGGGTTGGGAAGACCCCCTGAAGGAGGAAACGGCAACCGACTCCAGTATTCTTGTCTGGGAAATCTCAAGGACACAGGAGCCTGGCGGGCTATAGTCCATAGGATCGAAAAGGGTTGGACATGACTTAACAACTGAGAATGCACGCTGCAACAAAGATCAAAGATCTTTTGTGCTACAACTAAGACCTGGCACAGTCAAATAAATTCTTTTTTTTAAAAAAAAAGTAAAAAACGAGGAGGTTCTGCCTCTGCTTTCTTTCTTTCTTTCCATGCAATTTGCTTTCACGCTTCAGCCAAGCTAAAGAATACGGCTGGGACAGACTAGGTCAATTCCAATCACGTGCTTCCGTAAATCAGAAGAGGAAACTGAGGTTCAAAGTGGCTACCTGATTTCAGTGGAGAACAAATTTCAGATTAAACCTTCTATTCCCAGAGGCAGTGTTTCCCACAGTATGTTCCATGGCCTGCTGCAGGATGCTAACAGACATTATGGGAAGCAGGGTCTGCTATGTTAAATAAGTTTAGGAGATAGGGGGTTAAATACAGTTAAACTGTGTTGGTTTTATCAGTGTGCCTGGTAAATCTCAAAAGTGGTTACCGCATCTGACACTTTCTAGATTTATTTACCAGGACCTCTCCCCCAGGAAACTGGTAGAATATTGCTTTTTCCCTTTGCCTGAGTCCTCTCTGGCTTCTGTCTGCATTTTCTCGGCTTTCTGCCTGCACTTCAGGGCTGATATATGAAAATGGAAGTCTATCCCTTGGTCCTTCCTTTAGCCCTTCCTGTAGCTTTGCTGGCTTCAAAGAAACAAAACTTTAAGTGGAGATGGAGTGGTTGTCTATGCAGGAGCCTCTGGGGAAGATGCCAGCTTTCATCCGAGAAATGTTTATGACAATGTCCCACATAATTCTGACTCTCCTCTCTTTTGCTTTGAAGCACTAGACTTCTCTTCTTATGCATGATGACCCAATAGAAGGTGAATTTATTAAAATTCATTTAATTTAAAATCCCCTGCTGATTTTACCTAGGACTTACTTTTGATCATATAAATTAAAAGGTTCTACTTTTCGCTTTTTAAGTGTTTTCCTTCTCAAAAACTCTATCAGAGAGAGAGAGAGAGAAAATGGAAATCCTTTCTCCTGAAGCATTCCCTGACTTTGCTGGGGTTTCTGAAACTGTGAATGGATGAAGTATAAAAAGCAGCTCAATCTTATAAAAGGCTGGTGGTCATTCACTCACTCATTCGTTCATTCAGTAAATGTCTACCAAGTGAATTTTACATGCTAGGCACTAGGTATACAAAGATGAACAACACAGTAGTCCCCGCTCTCAACAGCCTGGCACAGTTGGTAAAGAATCCACTTGTCAATGCAAGAGACACAAGAGACACAGGATTAATCCCTGCATTTGGGGCATTGAAATAAGAAAGGTATGTTTCGGGCAAGCAAGGTTGGTTCAAAAAGAGGTGAGTTCAGATCTCACATCACAGGGAGTGGTCCTTTAAGAATACAATGTTACCATAATCTCTTCTCACTGAACAGAGCTGTGATAGGATGAAGAACATAAAGGGTTTGGTGGCTGGCAAACCCTTTTAACCACTCCTTTTATAAGTGAACTTATATTGAAGTATTATTAATATATACACTCATAAAAGTATTTAGATCTTAAGTACATCATGTGACGAATTTTCACAAAGTGAAATCACTGTTTTAACTGGAACTTGGACTAAGAAACAGAACATCACAGATAGACAGAATCTCTCTTACTGTGGGCTCAAAGTCACATATATACACACCGCCCTGCTGTGATCCTGAATTCTCACACCATAGTTCAGCTTCATCAGGTTCTGCCAGCTGGCCAGTGCGTGCTCAGTCATGTCCAACTCTCTGCAACCCCATGGACTGAGCTCCCTCCAGACTCCTCTGTCTTCGGAATTTTCTAGGCCAGGAATACTGGAGTGGGTTGCCATTTCCTATTCCAGGGGATCTTCTAGACCCAGGGATCTTCAAGCCTGTGTCTCTTGCATTGACAAGTGGATTCTTTACCAACTGTGCCACCTGGGATACCTCATCAGGGTCTGAATTATACATAAATTGAATCATAAAGTACGGGCTCCTTTTATGCCTGGCCTTTTGGCTCAATATTACTTCTGTGAAACCCATTGATATTACTGCACGTCATTGTAGTCTGTTCACTTAACGCTGCTTTGTTACCTACACTATGAACATATCTCAGCCTGCTTATTCACTTCATTGCTGACAGACACGTAGCTTGTTTTCAGTTCTGAAAGCTGATATAACATTCTGGAACGTGTCTCTCGGTGTCACAGGTATGCATTTCTGTTGAGTGCAAACCGACTGTGCTTAAGGTAGTTATTAAAGACTTCAGCCCATCTCTTTCAGTTTGAAGAAAGTGTTTTTTGGATTTGTATAGGGGAAAAACACAGAGTGTCCAAGATTTTTAACTTAAAATGACCACTGAACAAAACGGGACATGTTATGATGCTTAGAAAAGTCAAGGGTGGTGCAAAAGCTGAGGACAGTGCCAAGCCTGCGTAGGGGTCCTAAGGCCCACAGACTATCTATCAGGAACAGAAAAATAACTACTCTGTAAAGAGAAGTCAGATCTGCTGCCCGGCTTGTCGGCATGCAGATTTTAATTTTTAGCAAATAATGAGCCTGCATCTCCCTACCAGTCTGGCTAGATGCTTCGCTGCACAAGATGATGTCTCATTTGCTCACCAAGAAGGGTGAGATGGCTTGGGAGGCCGAGTGTGTGGACCAGCCGAATGTGCACTAGAGCCTGACTGGACATCATGCTAATGGACAGCAGAAGGGCAAGGAGCATTTCTGCAACTTCCCACTTAAACAAAGTGAACCCACACGGAAGAGCACCCTATGTATCTTCATCACTAACTCGCTCACACACTTGAAGGAAAAGTAGGTGTTAAAAGAATAGCCGGTGAAGAACGTAGAGCTCATGGCCTTCAGAAGGAATCACTTGGGATCCTTGGTGGCTGGTTTCCCATTGGAAACATCGCAACGGACCAGAGGGAGGGAGGCAGGAGGGGGTGGTCCTCTTGGCACACTCTCAGGTCTGGGCAGTGCTTCCAGCAGGGCCTGTCTCCCGTCCCCTGCAGCTTCCGCCAGGCAGCTACCCTTCACAGCTCAAAGTCTCAACTGCTGTCTGACAGCATCACCTCCTTTGCATCCTGTTATGCGCTGAAATATGTCCTCCCCCTAATTCATATGCTGGAGTCCTAACCCCCACCCAGGACCTCAGGATGTGACTATATTCAGAGGGAGGGTCTTCAAAGAAGTGTTAAAGTCATGAGTGCAGGCCCTAATCCAGAAGGAACAGTTATCCTTACGAGAGGAGGACATCTGGACAGACAGGCAGAGAGGGATGACCATGTGAACACACCAGGAGAAGACAGCTGTCTTGTGAGTAAAGGCTGGAGGTCTCAGAAAGAACCAACCCTTGATCTTGGACTTTCAGCCTCCAACACTGTAAGAAAATAAATTCTGCTAAGCCGCCCAGTCCGTGGTCCTTAGTTACAGCGGCCTCAGGAAACTAACACATATCTCTTGGCCCAGAGCTGGTAACAGTGACCGCTTCTGCTGGTCTCTGGTGCCTCTGTCCACTCCATAAACAGTCCTTTCATTAAAATAACTGGAATTAATCTGATAAGATGATGGACTCTTATTACACATATGTTATTTTATTTAATCCCATGGACTGCCCCCATTGAAATTGGAATGATCATGCGTATTCTGGGCTTCCCTGGTGGTTCAGGGTAAAGAATCTGCCTGCCAAAGCAGGAGACATGAGTTTGATCCCTGGATCACGAAGATCCCCTGGAGAAGGAAATGGAAACTCAAGTATTCTTGCCTGGGAAAGCCAATGGACACAGGAGCCTGGTAGGCTACAATTCATGCAAAGAGCTGGCCATGACTTACTGACTAAAGAACAACAACAATGCTTATTTTATGGTTAAGGAAACTGAGGCTCAGAGAGGTCATACAGCTCACGAGTTGGCAGAGCTGGTATTTCCACTGAGGTCTTTCTGACCTCAATGGCAGTGTGACTGATTGACTCTGCAGGCCTGCAGCATGCTGAACAAATAGACCATCTCTTTGAATCAAAGGCTGATAATGCTGTCTTGTTACCTATGCTATGAATATATCTTACCCTAGTTATACATTACTTTGCTAATGGATATGTGGGTGGTTTCCAGTTTTGAAAGCTGACATAATATTCTTGAACATGCCTTTTGGTGTCATAGGTATGCATTTCTGTTGAGTTAAAACCTACTCTAGTTAAGGTAGTTATTAAATATTCTTCAGCCTGTCTCAGTTTGAATAAAGAAGTCCATCGAGTGGGAAGGACTCACAGACATCACCCAGGGCAATCTCTTAATTTGTCATAAATAGAGAAATCAAAACTCAGAGAAGTGAGCTCAATGTCCTGAAGCCAGGATGCTTACGCAAGTGGCAGAATCAGGATTTGAGTGTAAGTCTTCTGACTCCAGTTTCAGTAATTTTTGTTGCTTCCCTGACTAGTTTGAGAAAGACGGCAAGAAGAGAGTCCCCTCGCAAGTCCCACACTTGGATCACCTGGGGGAATTGACACAAAGATTAGAGTAAGCTCCCAGCATCCATCCACATGTCCGCTCCCCGTTTACCAGCTCTATGACCTTGGCTATGTGCCCTAATTACTGCTCTATGTGCTCTGTAAAACAGGTATAAATAGTGACTCATAGGACTGTGGCAAGGTTTAAAGAAAACAGACCACTTAGCATAGTTACTAATACAAAGCTTTGTGGTTGTTTAGTTGCTAAATCATGTTGGTCTCCTTTGTAATCCCTTGGACTGTAGCTCACCTCCTGTGTCCACTGGATTTTCCAGGCAAGAATACTGGAGTGGGTTGCCACTTCCTTCTCCAGGGGATTTTACTGACCCAGGGATCGAACCCAGGTCTCCTGCATTGCAGGCAGATTCTTTACCATGTAAGCCACCAGGGAAGCATTGGTACTGCCTGGGGAAGATTTTTTTAAAACCCAAACTAAGGTCCTATTTGGGGGCAGGAGGAGAAGGGGACGACAGAAGATGAGATGGCTGGATGGCATCACTGACTCAATGGATGTGAGTCTGAGTGAACTTTAGGAGTTGGTGATGGACAGGGAGGCCTGGTGTGCTGCGATTCATGGGGTTGCAGAGTCGGACACGACTGAGTGACTGAACTGAACTGAACTGAAGGTCCTATTCACCTGTAGACACCAAATACATAGGACTGTGGTAAGGATTAAAGAAGATAAAAGAGACCACTCAGCACAGTGACTAATACAAAGGCTTTGTTGCTGTTTAGCTGCTAAATCATGTCGGACTGTTTTTTGATCCCACGGACTGTAGCCTATTAGGCTCCTCTGTCCACAGGATTTCCCAAGGCAAGACTACTGTAGTGGGTTGCCATTTCCTTCTCCAGGGGATCTTTCCAACCCAGGGATTGAACCCTAGTCTTCTGCATTGGCAGGTGGATTGTTTACCACTGAGCCATCAGGGAAGCCCAATACAAAGGCTAGTCTCAATTAAATAAGAGCTATTGCTATTACCTGGGGCAGATTTTTTTAAAACTCAAAATAAGTTCCTATTCTCTTGTAGGCACCAAAGCCACCACTCATAAGCTGACCAAAAATAAATGATGACAGTGACAGCTAACAAAGCTGGCAGCACACCACTGCTTGGTGCCCGCCAGGCCCCAGGCATCACCCCTCCTCCTTACAGCATCCCAGAAATACTCAGTAAGAGGCTAATATGGGAGAACTCAGATTCATACATAGTTCCTCTGGCTCCCAACCCATGCATTTTCTAATACCACTGTTGATAAGATAAAATGAAAATGAAAGTGTTAGTCTCTCAATCGTGCCCAACTCTTTGCAACCCTGTGGACTGTAGCCCACCAGGCTCCATACAATTCTTCAGGCAAGAATACCAGAGTGGGTAACTATTCCTTTTTCCAGGGGTTATTCCAGACCCAGGGATTGAACCTGGGTCTCTCACATTGTAGGCAGTTTCTTTGCCATGTGAACCACCAGGGAAGCCCATAACATGACATATGATGTGCTAGCATAGGAAACTAGAGGCAGAAAAGCACATGTGACCAGTCTACGTGTGACATTAAGACATTAAAATGCACAGGGAGTGCAGATACATACAGGCAGTCATGCATCTCACTGACTACAGCTTCTGACACTATCTACAGCACACAGTAAGTCTGCTCATTCAAGCATAATGACCTGCACTGGTGCTGAATGGAAGTGAATACTCTCCAGGGAGCTGGATCTCAATAAGCAAGTACCCAGAGCAGAGGAGGGGTTAAGATGGTTCTTCTATTAAGGTAAATCCCTATTGTACCAAAGCCGACTTCAATGGGACATTTCAATTGGAGAATAGGTCGTTCTATCGCCTTATTTCCCAGCACAACCACAGTTCTAGAGAAGGCTTTGGGTTTGGCTGAGTGCTGGCTCTGTAGTATTAAGAAGACTTAGAAGCCAAAGATGCAGGTTAATTCTGGATCCATCACTTGTTTTCCATAGAACCTGGGGCCTGTGGGTGAATGTCTGTAAACTTCTCTCTGTTGCCTCTGTTCAGTCACTCAGTCATGTCTGACTTTTTGTGACTCCATGGACTGCAGCATGCCAGGCCTCCTCGTCCATCATCATCTCCTGGAGCTTACTCAAACTCTCGTCTATTGTGTCGGTGATGCCATCCAACCATCTCATCCTCTGTCGTCCCCTTCTCCTCCTGCCTTCAATCTTTCCCAGCATCAGGGTCTTTTTTAATAAGTCAGCTCTTTTCATTAGTGGCCAAAGTACTGGAGTTTCAGCTTCAGCATCAGTCCTTCCAATGAATATTCAGGACTGATTTCCTTTCAGATGGATTGGTTGGATCTCCTTGCAGTCCAAGGGACTCTCAAGAGTCTTCTCCAACACCACAGCTCAAAAGCATCAATTCTTCAGCGCTCAGCTTTCCTTATAGTCCAACTGTCACATCCATACATGACTACTGGGAACACCATAGCTTTCAGTATGCTGACCTTTGTTGGCAAAGTGATGTCTCTGTTTTTCAATATGCTATGTAGGTTTGTCATACCTTTTCTTCCAATTTCATGACTGTAGTCATCATCTGCAGTGATTTTGGAGCCCAAGAAAATAAAGTCTCTTACTGTTTCCCTTGTTTCCCCATCTATTTGCCATGAACTAATGGGACCAGATGGAGAAGGCAATGGCATCCCACTCCAGTATTCTTGCCTGGAAAATCCCATGGACGGAGGAGCCTGGTGGGCTGCAGTCCATGGGGTCGTGAAGAGTTGGACATGACTGAGCGACTTTACTTTCACTTTCATGCATTGGAGAAGGAAATGGCAACCCACTCCAGTGTCCTTGCCTGGAGAATCCCAGGGATGGGGGAGCCTGGTGGGCTGCCGTCTATGGGGTCGCACAGAGTTGGACACGACTGAAGCGACTTAGCAGCAGTAGCAGCAACAGCAATGGGACCAGATGCCATGATTTTAGTTTTTTTGAATGTTAGGTAAACTTCTCTTACCTAACCTGTAAAATGGTTATGGAGATACTGCATTTATTTTTTTCACTCAATGGATACCTGCTGAGAGACTCAGATATATCAGAACCCATTCTGCAAACAGAAATACTTATCCTCATGGAGCCTTCAGGCAAATAGGGAACAGACAATAAACAAAGTAAGTAGGATGACATATGATAATGACAGAGTAGAGAAAGCCAAGGGGATTCAGGTGGGGGAACTATTGAGATTTTCAATGGGTGGTTGGCAAAGGCTTCTCTGAGAAGGGATATGATTCAAGCAAGAACTGCAGGAGGCAAGGGAGCATGCCATGCTGATACAAGGCAAGAACTCAGGCAGAATCAGTGACAAGTGCAAAGGCCCTGAGCGAATTGATTGACTGCAGCAACAACGAGGAGTGCCTGCCTCCTGGGTTGCTGTGAAAGTTAAACAAAATAATCCATTTGAAATATCATATTCATAACAAGTGCTCAATAAATGTTAGCTAGGACTATTAACATTATTCCTGTGGGCACACAAAGGCCCCGATTTACTGGAAAGTGACTCTGGTAGGCGAGGAGGCCCTGGTCACCCTTTGGGATCTGGACCTTCACTAATGAATGGGCTTGTGCTCTCTGCAAGCCTGATGTGGCAAACCCATGGGCTGTCCAGTTTCTGGGAGAGGCTTTCCTGTAAACTGGATTAGCAGGGCATGCATTGAGTGCTGGGGAAAAAGAAGGAAGAACTAATAATAAACCCAGCTTTGTTGTGGTGTTGTGTGGTGTCAATGATTTTAAAGAATGTGCAAAATGATCCCTGGTTCAAGCTTTTGGGCAAGAGTGATCACTGTCCTTCCCTTGATAATTTTTCTTGCATTCAATAACACAGAAAGAAGGAAGGAGGGGTGGGGGATGGTGGAGCCAAGTCCTTCATCCTTTTAAGGAGCTCTTTAATGCAGGGTGAGATTTTTTTCCTAGAAACTAATTTCTGCTTCTCCTAAATGGAGGAGGGGAAGCATGTGGTGAGAGCTGAACCTGTCAGCAATTGTTCAGGGGGAGTCTCAGGAATCGTGTAACCAAGTGAAGTGAAGTGAAGTCGCTCAGTCGTGTCCGACTCTTTGCGACTCCATGGACTACAGCCCACCAGGCTCCTCTGTCCCTGGGATTCTCCAGGCAGGAATACTGGAGTGGGTTGCCCATTTCCTTCTCCATCACGTAACCAAAGGGGATACCAGATGGATGGACTCTGTACTGGGAGGCTGGGGATCAGAAGATAAAGGAATTTGCTGGCCTTCTGATGTTTGCTTTTAAGGGCATGCAGTTATCTAAGCTATGCTTACTTTCTACCCCTCCTGCCACCCCAGGTCTCTTATAACTGGTCTCTTCAAGGCAATGATGAATCTCTTTAAAATCATGGAACTATACTTTAAAAACCAATCAACTAACCTCATTGAAAATGAGATCATATTTGTGGTTAACAGAGGTGGCAGATGTAGGGGGTGAATTGGATGAAGGTGATCAGAAGGTGCAAACTTTTGCTATAAGAAGAGTAAGTACTAACGATGTTGTATACAAGGATTACTAACACTGCTATATGTTGCATGGGAACAAAATAAATAAAATTAGACAAAATGCTAATAAAAAAAATTCTAGGAATGCTCATCACAAGGAAAGTGTTTTTTTTTTTTTTTTCCTTTTTATTTTGTATCCATATGAGACAATGGATGTTCACTGAACTTACTGTGGTGATCATTTCATGACGTATGTAAGTCAAATAATTATGCTCTACACCTTAAACTTATACAGGGCTGTATGTCAATTATATGTCAATAATACTGGAAGAAAAAAAATCATGAAATTCTGAGCTCTTCTCCCTATCTTCTACCCGCTTCTCTCTCCGCTTCTTGCCCTTCCCAGCCTTCTCTTTGAATGCCTTCCTGGGCCCTCCAGCACAGCTGGCTACACACCTCTCTGCCCATAAGCTGGTCCCTTACACTACTCACCTTATTTCTTGGGGTCCCCTCTAGATGATGAGTTCTCTAAGGCAGGGAGAACCCATCCCAATGGCAGACCGGGCAGACAGACCCAGACAACACTTAAGACTGAGCTGATAAACAAATGAATGAGCTCAGAAATAAGATAGAGAACCTGCCCAGAGGTACTCATCAGAAGTTCAGTTAATATCTACTGAATGGAGGATGCTAATGGTAAAAAGGGTTTCGATACATGCAAATAAACTGGTTAAAGACAGAGATTTGAGAAGCCTTGTGGAGCATAGTAAGCATGTCCTGGAAGGGTGGCCAGGACAAATCAGACCAAGAAGTCAGAACACTGCTCCTGTATTAAATACTGTCTGTCTCCCAATCATAGTGAAAGGTGTCACAGCTTTGCATCAGAAAGCTCCTCAGGCCATCTCCTTAGCCCACTTGCTAACTTGGGGCCAAAGCAGAGGGTTTTGGAAAGAGCTAGGGCTGAAAGTCAGACAGACCTGGGTCTGAACCTGGTCTCTGATGCTCCCTGTTTGTGTGATGCTGGGACAGTCACTTAACAACTCTGTTCTCACCTGTGAAGTGGGGATAGCAAATACAGCTCTTTTCTCCAGAGGCAAAATTCTCTCTGGGGATATTCTACCCTATGAGGAGTTACTTCTGTGGCTCTGTCCTTCAAATACAATACTTATACTTCAGTTATACAAAGATTTTAACATACCTGCTGGTGATAATTCCAAAGAAGGGAGGCAATGGGGGAAAAGGATGGTAAGATAAAGCAGTAGAAGGTACTGGAATGGCCATGCTCCACAGTCCAGAGCCATCTGGGGTATCTCACCTGAGTGCTGGAAGGAGCCACAGGAGGCCAGAGGTGGGGAGATGATGCAAACACCTGGCTAAGAAACCCTGAAGGGCGAGTGAAGGCTACTGGGAGTGCGTTTCACCCCAGTCATTTAAGTCACAGTGGGGACCCAGAATTGGGAACGTCTCCCTCAATGTCCTACAATCGTATGAACATTTAGAGAGAGTACCAGACACGGCGGGCAAAGCAAAGTACACTGATAAACAGCTTACTGAGATGCAAGTGGGGGCAAGTCCTGTAAAATCAGCATTGAATGAGTAATGATAAATGGGAATTGATTTTATAATAGTCATTATCACTAATTACTAATGGACAAAAGATCATTGATGTTCTCAGCTAGAGGCTTATCACCACTGTGTTAGAGAACAAAATCCACACTCCAAAGCATCTCATCACAGCCCAGGAGGCTCTTGCATGACTTCCAGCCTCACCTCCAGCTTCTCCTGCCCCTCACCCTGCAGTCAGTTCCAGAACAAGGCAAGGGCATACCTCCCATCAGGGCTGTTGTGCTCTTGTTTCCGATCAGGCCCATGGTCGGCTCCAATGCATCCTTCAGGTCTCAGCTCAAACACCATCCCCTCAAGAGAAGTCTATCCTGATATCCTCACCCACAGAGTCCTGATTCATTACTTCAGGGAGTAATCACAACCTATAACTCCTGTCTTTCTTCCCTCCTTCTGTCTCTTCCTTATAGGTGAGGAGTAAAGATTTCAACAGATCACATATATACATGAGTTCCATTCCTTGCCTCTTTATTTCTGGGGACATCTCTCTCCAGTCCTGAATATTCATTGGCAGGACTGATGCTGAAGCTGAAACTCCAATACTTTGGCCACCTGATGTGAAGAACTGACTCACTGGAAAAAACTGATGCTGGGAAAGATTGAAGGCAGGAGAAGGGGATGACAGAGGATGAGATGGTTGGATGGCATCACCGACTCAATGGACATGAGTTTGAGCAAGCTCTGAGAGTTGGTGATGGACAGGGAAGCCTGGTGTGCTGCAGTCCATGGGGTCGCAAAAAGTTGGACGCAACTGAGCGACTGAACTGAACTCTCCAGTTAAGTGTAGGACTAAATCTCAAGCAATTCTGTCCTTCTTTCGGTGCCTAGAAATGAAATCATATCTGCACATTGATTAAGGTAGGAGAAGATAACCAATATTGATGGAGCATCTACACTAGTTATCGCCTGTCTGCCAATGCAAGAGACTCAGTTTGATCCCTGAGTCAGGAAGATCCCGTGGAGAAGGGCATGGCAATCCACTTCACTATTCATGCCCGGAGAATCCCATGGACAGAGGAGCCTGGCGGGCTACAACTCTTTGTTGGGCATGACTGAAGCTACAAAGCAGGCGTGTGCACATATGCACACACACACACACATACACACACTAGTTCTAGATCACTGGATTCTGTGCTACGTTTACAATAGCTTACTTAATCTTCACAATAGCCTATTAGGGACATCTTCCTATTCCCATTTTCCTGATGTGGAAAATTGAGTGGCAGAGGTAACATCTTGATCCAAGCCTGAATTCCCCAAAATATGCTCTTTCTGCTAAGCTACAAGCTTTCCCTGGTCATCTTTTTCTTAAAGGGCTAGA
>SJXQ01003255.1:204364-235700 GCA_006408695.1 Aepyceros melampus
CAGCAACTGCCCAGCTTCTGCCATTTCAACCCCAAAGCAGCCACAAACAACACAAAAATGAATGGTGTGGCTGTGTATCACTCAATCTTAATTACTGGACACAGAAATCTGAATTTTATGTAGTTTTTATTTTTTTATGTGCCATAAAACATAACTTGTCTTTTGATTTTTCCCTCAATTACTAAAAATGTGAAAACCATTCCTCGCTTGACACAGACAAAAGTAGGTGGTGGGTAAATCTGGCATGAACCAACCCCTGCTGTAAACAGTTAAGCATTCCTCAGGAAGATATTAAATCGACTCTGAATAAGATTAAGAGTTACATGTTTCCTCAGTATATTTGCCTGCTACTCCAACTTGATGCTAGGGTTTTTAAAATTTTTTTGAACCAAGAGCCATGTTTTCTATTTCTTTTCTTGCCTCCCTTGAACAAGCTTCCCTGATGGCTCACATAGTAAAGAATCTGCCTGCAATGCAGGAGACTCAGGTCTCTCAGTCAGGAAGATCCCCTGGAGGAGGAAATGGCAACCCATTCCAGTATTTTTGCCTGGAGAAATCCATGGACAGAGGAGCCTGGCAGGCTATAGTCCATGGAGTCGAAAAGAGTTGGACATGACTGAGAGACTAACACTTTCACTTTGAACAGAGATGATGAAGAGCCTCTCTGCACCATGCTGGGCACACAGTCTAGCCTGAATGAACACATGTGGGTCTAGTCAGCAAAGCTTGCCTGAAAAGAGCAGCGTCAGGGGCCCAGAGATGGGCCATTTCTCTTGGATAATTGTCTGAGCTGAGATTCCCTTACTTGTAGCAGGTCCCACAAGGCTCCAGTAACCAATTCAAGATCAGCCACGTCATTCTGATTCAAATACATCTGACCTGCTGGGGCAAAAAGTCACCTATGATCTAAGAGGAGATTCAGTAACTGAGGGCTTGGGGGACAGGGCAGGGGTGAGGCAATAGGGATGCTCAAGTGTAAAGGTTGCTGAAAACGACCAGCAGGCTGCTCTCTCCCTTTCTATGTCACTCACATTTTTTTCCAGTTTCCATCAGTCCCAGAGAAAGCATAGGATCGTAATCCAGACAAGAACCAGGTGCAGATCAACCCCTGGAAGGGGCATTCCTGCACCCCCTTTTCCCTACAAGTAGCCCAAGGGCTTTCTCCATCTAGGCATTTATGTATGATAATCTCTTGTAATTTCTCCTAAATCTTCCTTTGGTTTTCAATATTACTGAGGAATAACTGACCCATAGCTGTGTATGCTTAAAGTGTCCATCCTGATGATATAGTATATGCTGTAGAATGGTCATCAAGACAATTAGCACACCCATCACCTCACACAGGTAACTCTCCAAATGAACCGAAATCAATATCTTGAAGAGATATCCACACACCATTTCACTGCAACATTATAGTCAAGATATGGAAAAACCTACATGTCCCTCAAGGATGAATGGATAAAGAAAAATATCATATATATATATATATATGAAGATTAAAAATTTAATGTTTCCTCAGTGTGGGTATAAAGGATGTGTATACATGCATACACACATACACATTAAAACACCGGAAAATTACTTAGCCTTAAAAAAAAAAAAACGCCATCTTGCCATTTGTAATACCAAGGATGTATCTGAAGGGCATTTCATTGTCCTACATCCTTCCTGACAGTAGCCTTTCAAGGTCAGGATCCTGGTGTCACTTAAGTATCCCCATAGCCTAGTTGGGGGAATGGTATTATTCACAGCTAATACTCAAAATATCTCTCCTAAATGAATATAGAGAAATTCAAATGGCTATGGAGTCCCAGAGTCTGGTGATGGTTAGGAAAACAGGACAAAGAGGGAAAGAAGGTTACAAAAAAAAAAGGTACTAATGTGTTTTTCTAATGCAATATTTGCAAAGATAAGCAAGCATTTCTATCTAGTAGATAGGAATCACCTGCATGCTTTTACTTTTTTGGCTGAAGTATAATTGACTTAGAGTATTATATTAGTTATAGATGTATACCTGCATGCTTTTGGGTTTCCCACATGCTCAGGGTAAAGAATTCACCTGCAATGCAGGAGATGTGGGTTTCATCCCTGGGTTGGGAAGATCCTCTGGAGAAGGAAATGGCAACCCACTCCAGTGTCCTTGCCTGGAGAATCCCATGGACAGAGGAGCCTGGTGGGCTGCAGCTCATGGACTCATGAAGAGTCAGATATGACTTAGAGATTAAACAACAACAACAGCAACAACAAAACTGCATGGTTTCAGGAACTACTAATGGAGGGGTCCCACATCAGAGGTTCTGATGACTTAAGGAGAGCCTTGGATTCAGAGCTTTTTAAAATTTCCGCAGGTGGTTTCCATGTATAGCCATGATTTTGAAGGATGTTCTAAAGAATGACTTTTGAATAAGCATGTAAAGCTTGCAAAGAATATATTGAGAACTGAATGAAATAAAGCATGAAAAGCACTTAGCACAGACGGCACAGAGTCAATGCTCAGTGAATGTTAGTTGGTGATATGAACATATATGTGTGTGTGTGCATATATATATATATATATATGGGTTCTCAATTAAAGGATGGCATCAGGTTTAAAAGATGGTTCTCAGCTGTCTAGTCCTGTATATTGAGGAAGGGTCTCTTCTGAGCAAATGCTCCACCAGCCTGAAGCACTGAGCACCAAGAAGAGACGGGAAGGTAGGCTGAGGCACTGGCCTCTGTGGTTTACTAGTTGCCAACTGGTGGAGTCGATTAGCCTCTCTGCAGCTCCACTGGCTCCTCTGTAATGGGGATTACGTGAGCTAATGCACATGAATGCATGAGTCAAATCGGAGAGCTGGGGACTGTGAACTCGAGAGACCTCCAGGAAATCAGATGCCTCTTCTCATCATAAATACGCCTTCACGGAAACTGTGCACTGAATAAACACACAATTATTTTCTTTATGGCAGGAGGATTCAGGATCACATCTTCCCTTCTCTCCCTTGTGCTGCAAACTGAGTAACACAGCATCAGGGTGGCTGGGTCACAGCTCCTGTTAGCGCTTACTATGCCAAGACCTGAGCGAGTACACAGAAACCACTGACCTTGCATGGGTTAGCAGAGCAGGGCAGAAACACTTTCAGGAAATGGCCACCCCCTGTGTCCACTCACAGGCCAGATCAATTCACTGAAATACCAGAACCAGGTAAAGTTATCCACAGCATGGAAACGTCCATCATTTATGGATTCAAAAGCCTGGCTGACCCTTTTAGTTAAGAGACCATTGCCCATGTTGACAAAAGCTGAAATTAGGTTCTCTGTTGGGTGATTTGAGATGCTGCAGCAAAATGTCATGGACCCTGTAGCTTATGCAACAGAATTTTCTCAGAGTTCTGGAGGCTGGAAATCTCAGATCCAGGTACTGGTACAGTAAGGGTTTTCCTCATGGCTTGCAGAAGAGAACTGTTTCACTGAATGATCAGGCGACAGAGAAAGCAAGCTCTCTGGTCTCCTCTTAAAAGGGCACTAATTTCACCCTGAGGGCCCCACCTTCTTGAGTTCATCTTGAACCTAATTACCTCCCAAAGACTCTATTTTCAAATAACTCACATTGGGGTTTAAGGCTTCAACACATAAATTTTGGGTGGGGGACACAATTCAGTCCAAAGCAGGTTCTTCTAAAGCAGCTACTCTGCAAAATACCAATTCTTCTGCAACACACACACTGTATTCCCAGTACAGAAACCAAACAAGCAAAAGACAAACACACACACACACACCCCCACACACACTTGTTTAATTTTAAAATGGTTTACTTACGAATATTACTTCTATTTTTCTGACCTCTGACACATTTGGTATTTTACAAAGCATAAAAATTTAAAATATCTATACTACAGCAGTACCATTTCAGAGAATCCACTGTATCAGCAAACAAAGATGAATATAAAGGCTGTTTGTGTGTGCTGCTGCTTATAACTGGGGGCATGGAGAATCTAAGAACTAAAATACCAATTAAGAGGAAATGAGATAAATTATGGTACATTCATCAAATGGAAAAACTATGCAGTTCTCAAAAAAATACTTTAAGTATCAATGTAGAAAGATAACAATATTTTGTTTTTAAGTAAATTGAGCATTTAATAATTAAAAAGGAAATGCACATACAGAGAGAAATAGATAATTACACAAGTGGAAAGAGAAGAATATACTGCAAACTGCTAACAGTGTTTAATTCTAGAGAACATGATAAGGAGAGGGGATTTCAAATATTCATCTATTTCATTGGCTGTTGGTAAAGGTTTGACAAGAAGGGAGGAAGTGAGGAAGGAAGGGAGGGAAGGGAGGGAATGGAGGGAGGAGGGAAGAGAGGGAGGAGGGGAGGGAGGAAGAGAGGAGGGGAAGAGGAAGGGGGAGTGGAGAGAGAGAGAGAGAGAGAGAGAGAGAAAGTCCTGATTTGCACTGTTAACTCATTCCCATGGTGTAAATACTCCCACCATGGCAGATTTCAGGCTACTAACAAGAACTGGGAAGCTATGTGCAGTAGGACACGCAGTATTTCTAATAATGCCATATAGACAGAGCAGATGCAAATAACTTTAAGAGCCTAGGTAACAGTAAAATGATTAGGAAGTAAAGAGTTTTGAGCATTTGGACCATAAAGAAGGCTGAGTGCTGAATAATTGATGCTTTTGAATTATAGTGCTGGAGAAGACTCTTGAGTGTCCCTTGGACTGCAAGGAGATCAAACCAGTTAATCCTAAGGGAAATTAACCCTGAATATTCACTGGGAGGACTGATGCTGAAGCTCCAAAACTTTGGCCACCTGATGCAAACAGCTGGCTCATTGGAAAAGACCCTAATGGTGGGAAAGACTGAAGGCAGGAGGAGAAGGGGGCAACAGAGGATGAGATGGTTGGATGGCATCATTTACTCAATGGACATGAGTTTGAGCTAACTCCAGGTGATGAGGAAGGACAGGGAAGCCTGGTGTGCTGCAGTTCATGGGGTCACAAAGAATCGAACAAGACTTAGCGACTAAACAACAACAAAAGGTCATTGGGTTGGAGCCCTCAGGGATGGAATTAGTGCCCTTATGGAAGAGACCTCACAAAACTCCCTCACCCCTTCCCTAGGAAGGCAGCCGACTATGAACCAGGAAGCGAGCTCTCACAAGACACAGAATCTACCAGCTGCCTTGATTTTGGACGTCGGGGTCCCCAGAACTGGGAGGAATAAACAGCTGTCATCTATAAGCCCCCAGCTTATGGTATTCTGCTCCAGAAGCCTGAAAAGACTAAGACAGCATCATTAGTCTCAATCCACAGAAGAGGACGCTGGGGCTTGGAGAGGCCTTAAGTTCAGAAGCATAAGCAGTAAGTTACAGCCCCAGGAGGGAGAGCCCTGTGTCCAGTTCGACAGCCGGACAGACACAGCCTTTCTAGCTCATGTGGACAAGGGCAGGTGAGGCCCAGCTCAGTGGAAAGATTTTGGTTTCTTCTTGTTTTGTTTCTCATTCTCCAGCATGCAGAAGCCTTGCAATTTACTTAGCAAAGAGGGAGGAAAGCCATACTGTCAGAACCACTCAGGAAATAGAATCATTTATAAGGAAAATAGTTCAGGCAAAAAGATTTGATAGAGGGAGAAGAGAAGTTGGGGGCAGTCTTCTTGCACTTAAGGTCAGATCCTGGAAGTCTCAGATTAAATACACATTCTCTCCCCACCAGGAGGCTGTGCAGCCGGAAGGGGGAAGCAATGGCAGAGTAACTCTTCTATAGCAGTGGCTTTGGCTCGGGAGGGCGGGTGATGGGAAATCTTCCCATCTTTTTAGGATGCAGCTGGGAGAACTCTTCAGCAGTTCAGCTTAATAAAAGTCCCCCACAAAGGCCAATAAGGGGGGGGGGCCGGCGCTCGCACTTGGCTGCCTCTAGAGGGTACTTCAGAGGACCCAGCGCCACTGAAGGCGATGTGGTGGGTTAAGTGCCCGGGGCTTGCTGATGGGAAATTTTGCATAGTGTTTGAACAGGCTGAGCCCCTGAGTTAGGAGATGAAAACTCGGCTCAGGGACAAGACATAAATGGAGACCATATAGAGAGATAAGGATGGTGGGTGAGGGTGGTTTCTCCCTGGGGCCTAGAGTGAAATTGTGCATTGTTAACTGACCCCCTTCCTGAAGCCAGTGGATAAAGCTGAACTGCCTCTCCACCCAGCTCCCAGCCTCTCTGCCTATCCTGCCTACACTTCCCACCTAGCTCCATGGCTGGGCTAGGAGTTCCAGTAATCCTGTACAGAGTGCTTCCTGTTTGCTAGGTATTTCCATTCACTTCATCTTTCCCATGGCACTTCCCTGGTGGTCCAGTGATTAAGACTCTGTGTTTCCACCACAGGGGGCACAGGTTCAATCCCTGGGCGGGGAACTAAGATCCCAAATGCAGAGTGGTGCATTTAAACAAATAAAATAAAAATTTAAAATACAGACTCCAGCAATCCTGTGAGTCTGTACCAATACCCTTACTATACAGATGAGAAAAGTCTGACCAACAAACAAAACCCAAGACAAAAAAAGATGAAGGAATGTACCCAAGGTTGTTCTACTAATAAGGATGGAGACAGAGTTTGAGGACTTCAGCATACGCTCTGTACTGGGCAGATTACACAAGTGATTAAATAGACAAAGTGTGTTGTTCCCTAACCCTGCCAAGTATTTCCACACTTGCTCTTCTGTTGGCCTGGAACATCTACTCCATCTTCCCCACCTACAGCCCTCCTGGCTCTGACACCCTTCTCAGTGTATCCAAGCCCACCTCCAACCTAGCTCTTTATACCATGGATGTGCGCCTTCATCACAGCACCCAACCACATGGCATTTAGCTGTCCTTAACTTGCTGACCTTTAACTATATAGTGGACCAACTGTAGGGGGCAGGGGGTCATGACAGTGCAAGCAGAGACTTTGTTATTGTTCAGTTGCTAAGTCGTGTCTGACTTTGTGACTCTGTGGACTGCAGCATGCCAGGCTTCCCTGTCCTCCACTAACCCGCAGAATTTGCTCAATGTCATGTCCATTGAGTCGGTGATGTTATCTAGCCATCTCATCCTCTGCTGCCCACTTATCCTTTTGCCTTCAATCTCTCCCAGCATCAGGGGCTTTCTCAATGAATAGGCTCTTTGTATTAGTGACCAAAGTATTAGAGCTTCAACTTCAATGTCAGTCCTTCTGATGAACATTCAGGCTTGATTTTCTTTAGGATTGACTGGTTTGATCTCCTTGCAGTCCAAAGGACTCTCAAGAATCTTCTCTAGCACCACATTCAAAAGCATAAATTCTTTGGTGCTCAGTCCTCTTTGTGGAGACTAGTACCTTATTTCTAATTATTTCAACTCCTGGTGCAAGATCCAATGCCAGGTAGCCAGTACCTGCTGAGGGCTCTGCCTATTGAATGGGCAACATGGTGAGACCTGGGAACACAGAATGTTTCCCATCAACAGTTTTCCATGCTCTTTCCCATGACCAGAAAGCCATGCGTACAGAAAGCTAGAATTCGCTTCTTCATTCAACAAGTATTTATTGAGAGCTTTTCATGTTCCAGATAAGGAAACAGAAGTAAACAAAACAAGATCCTTTCTCTCGAAGAACTTTCATTTTTACAGGCAAAGTCAGGGACATGAGTTTCCTCTTGCTGCCATAACAAAGAATCTTTGTGACTTCAAACGTATCAGTTTGTTATTTCACTGGTGTATAGATCAGAAATCTAGGGCCTGGGCTGGGTTCTTTCCTTGAAGTCCCACAAAGTCACAATCAATGTGTTAGCCAGCTGAATCTTACCTGGAGGCTCTGGGAGAAAGTCTATCCCAAGCTAATCAGGTTGTTGGCAGAATTGTTTCTTATGGTTCTAGGACTGAGCTTCCCTATTGCTTGCTGACTGTGAGCTGGGACACTTTATTGGCTCCTAAAGGTTACTTACACTCCTTGTCACTTTGTCCCCTCTATTTTCAAACTAGTTAAGGCACAATGAGTTTTCCTTGTGGTTTAAATCTGAATTCCCTTCTGCAACATCTGTTCTGCTTCCAGGTGGAGGAAGTTTTCTGCTTTTAAGGACTCCTGTGATTAGATTGGGCCTCTCGGATAATCCAGGATAATCTCCCTATTTTAAGATCCATAATTACAGCTGCAAAGTCTCTTTTGCCATGTAACATAAAACCACAGGTCCAGGGATTAGGGCATGGACATCTTTGGGTGGGTAGGCATTCTGCCTACCAAAGCGGCAGCAAGGGAATAATCAAAATGTTATTTGATTTTTGTAGTTGATATTTTTATTTGATTTATATATTTTATAATGTTGCTGGAAAGTGCAATGTAGAATAAATCTGAGTGAGGGCACTGCTACTGATATTTTGGATAAGACAGGGAGGCCCACCATGAGGAGATGACATCCAAGAGGACTGAAGGAAGTAACGGGGTGAGTGGGAGTGTGAGGGGCTGGGGAACGACAGTCCAGGCAGAGGGCTAGAGGCCTGGGATGTTAATGCATTTGGGCAACAATCAGAGGCCAGCAGGGCTCAACAGGAGTGCCCAGGGAAGAGCAGGGGCCATGTGTCTGGAGAGCTAGCCAAGACCAGCCCAGGAAGACCTTTGCCCAGATGCTGGGCTTTGGCACAATTCACTCTGGGCTGCTGGTGTTCTTTACAAACTCTAAAGCTAAGGCAGGAAAACAGGATCAAATGCACAGTGCTAAAGCATGCTAATCAATTCAGGGAGCTCAAAGAGCATGGACGGAAGAATTGACAGCATTCTCAATCTGAGAACTTGCAGAATCTCATTCACTAGAGCATCCCTAGAGTGTAGGCGAGGGAGATAGGAACGGCCTGGACATGGGCTACTCATCTGGAGCCTGGTGAAGTCCTGCCTGGTTGATGTCTCTGACCAGGGGGTGTGAGCCATGATGATGTGAAAGAAACAGATACATCCAGGTCCATTCCACTCAGAGGTCTCCGCCGTCAAGAGAGGCCTCTGCCTAGAATATTATTATTCTAGATTTCTGCCAACTTCCCTTCCTCAGATCTTTAGCTCAAATATTACTCTCTCAGAGAACCCTTCTGTAAAAGAGGGTTCTTTCTAGAAGAGTCCAATTCCCTCTCATGCTTCTCAGCCCTCACAACTATGACTTTTTAAGTTGGATAACTCTTTATTGTAGGAGACCCTCCTGTTTACTGCAAGATGGTGGCAGCCTCCTTGGCCTTTATCCACTAAATGCCAATAGCATCTCCCCAGTTGTGATAACTAGAAATGTCTCTGGACATTTTCAGTGTCCTCTAGGACATCAAATGTGCCACGAACATCCTTTGATGACCACTGTTCTATGTTAGTCTTCAAAACACCATCTTCCAAAATTATTTCATTCAACAACAAAAACTTACTCAATATGTAAGTGGTATACTATATGCCAGGTGTAATTCTAGGGACAGGAGATAAAGTAGTGAAGTTAACAGACAAAATTACAACCCTTGAGGAGCTTACATCATCATAGAAAGAGACAGATAATTACGAAGAAAATGGAAAAAATGATTACAGACCAGATGGCAACGAACACTATGGAGAAGAATGAGGCAGGCAAGGGTTAGAGTAAGGCTGCAGTCTGGAGGTGGGTGGAGAGGCTCACAGGGTTAAATAGGGGTGTTCAAGGGACAGCATGAAAGGCAGAAGGGCTGGAGTTGGGTGGGTGTGGGAGCCCAGGAGACGACAACATCAAAGGACACCAGGGGAAGATTGCTTCTCTCCCTTGATGATAAGAAATCTCTTACGAAGAGGGCTCCTGTCTGTCTCAGTCAGTGGCATCTCCAGGGCCTTGAAAGATGCCTGATGAATGGACACATGGATGCTCAGCTCTGGGGAGGAAGAGCTCAGCCCTAGGTGTCTTCACTGGACAAAAGACAGAGCGAATATCAAAAGATGCTGAAGAGTCACACTTGTCTGCCCCGCCTGTGAATCTCAAATAGAAAAGGAAGGGGCAAGTAATACTAATATCTGACCATTTATTGATCCAAACATCATCCCAAGCGCTTTTCTAATATGACCTCATTTCCTCCTCAAAGCAGCCTTGTTAGGTGGGAACTCGTCTTGTCCTGATATGAGAACTAAAGAAAGAAACTGGTCATTACCCTAAATCATGGAGGCAAGACTTTAACTCAGGAAAGTTCATCTCCAGGACATACACAGTGCTATCTTTTAATAGGAAAATGAAAAGGAGCTTGAGAAGCATAGGGAGACCAACACGGTTAGAGGTCAGACATCCTGCCGTCTCTTTTTCTACCTTGTAACTGATTGCAACACGCGTTTACCGAGCCTTGACTTAATTAGCCCTGATAAGCCCATCTTGTCTTATCATCTTAAATGTACTCTGTGATCTCACTGGCCTACGATGATCCTCTGTGAGGCAGAAGGACCAGCCATGTTCATCTTACTCCAAATAAACGGGGGCTCAGAGAATCAGTACCTGCAGGGAACCAGGGTGGTGAGTCCCCAGAAGAGGAGGCTACGACGTATTGCTCATCTTCTCTCCCTCAGATACTTATCGGTCAGCAGGTAGATGAGGGAACAGATTTATCCTGTGTGAGTCCACAAGGCAGCACTAAGGCCAAAGGAGATTTTGGTTTAGGACATGCCTCAGGTAAAATAATCAAACCTTAGAAAAAAGTTAAGTGGAGAAAAGTAGCTTGGATGGAATATCTGCTGAGTAGATTTCTGGTGGATTGAACCCTCCCTGTGAGCACTCTTTTTAAAAATTTATTTAAGTATAGTTTATTTGCAATGTTGTGCTCATTTCTACTGTACAGCAAAATGATTCAGTTATACATGAAGTGAAGTTGCTCAGTCGTGTATGACTCTTTGCGACCCCATGGACTGTAGCCTACCAAGCTCCTCTGTCCATGGGATTTTCCAGGCAAGAGTACTGGAGTGGGGTGCCATTGCCTTCTCCAGGGGATCTTCCCAACCCAGGGATTTAACCCAGGTCTCCCGCATTGCAGGCCGATGCTTTACCATCTGAGCCACCAGGGAAGCCCAGTTATACATATATATTATATATATGTATATATATTCTTCATATTCTTTTTGATTATGGCTTATCACAGGATACTGAATATAGTCCCTTGTGCTATACAGTAGAACCTTGCTGTTCATTCATTCTATTACCCCTCTTGTTGTTCAGTTGCTAAATCATGTCCAACTCTTTGTGTCCCCTTGGACTATAGCACACTGGGCTTTATATCTCCCAGAGTTTGTTCAAACTCATGTTCATTGAGTCACTGATGCTATCCAACCATCTCATCCTTTGTCACCCCCATCTCCTCCTCAATCTTTCCCAGCATCAGGGTCCTTTCCAGTAAATTAGCACCTGCTGCTGCTGCTGCTGCTAAGTCACTTCAGTCATGTCCGACTCTATGTGACCCCATAGATAGTAGCCCACCAGGCTCCCTTGTCCCCGGGATTCTCCAGGCAAGAACACTGGAGAAAGTGAAAAGTGAAAGTGAAGACACTCAGTTGTATCTGACTCTTAGCGACCCCATGGACTGCAGCCCACCAGGCTCCTCTGTCCATGGGATTTTCCAGGCAAGAATACTGGAGTGGGTTGCCATTGCCATCTCCAAATTAGTGCCCACTAATCCCAAATTTCCAATTCATTCCCTGCCACCAATCCAGGAAGGAGCTCTCTTACTCATTGACGTCAATGTCCAGGAGGATCTTGGGTGCATCACAGCTTCATGAACCAGCCTGTAAGATCTTGGATTCATGATCCTCAATGGTGACAGAGAACTCCTTTCCAAGACAAGCTGGCACAATGAAGAGTATACTTGCATCCCACTTGGGCCCCATTGGACATTCATGTTATACTTGTGTATAATTGCTGTAACTATCTGAGCCTGAAACTATTAATACTACTACTTACAAAACAGAGTGGTTTTTTTTTGGCAGGGTTGGCGGGGAGGGGGGCGCATCATTTAATACACATTGAACTTGGAATACAAATCAAGAAAATATGGTACTTCCTGCTCTCTGAAGAGTCATTCGCCAGTTTGGAAAACTTGTCACAAACGGAAAACCCCACTCAAGGAACACAGATCACCAGTCTCCCATTAGAACTATCTTGCTTTGCAGTTGTCATGCTGAAGACAACTCTATTCCAAATGTAGAGGCATTTAGTACTTCATTATGTCTTTGTAGCTAAGCCTGAACAATTACACATTGCAGTCAATATTATTTTATAGTAAATTAATTTCCTTTTTGTCTTAAATCATAGCTAGGGTGTTGTATTGATTTTATTGAAATTACACTTGTAGACAGTGTAATATAGGCAATCTTTGAATTTTATTCCAGGATTGTAAAAGAGCCGATCAAAATACGTGTCACAAAAAATAGGGCAAGACCATGGGCTGAGTGAAAAGAAGGCATTTTCATTATTTTTTTTGATGGACCCTAAGTTAAAGAGTTGGTGACGGACAGGGAGGCCTGGCGTGCTGCGATTCATGGGGTCGCAAAGAGTCAGACACGACTGAGCGACTGAACTGAACTGAAGTTAAGAACTAAAATGAAGTCAAATAAAAAACACAAGGAAAAAGTGACACCTTAAACAGGCATGTTAAATGATTTAGAAAAGTGGGTGAAAGTGTGCAGGTGGAGGTGTGAGCCTCTGATAGTCTGATAAGAGGCAGAGCATGCCATCAGAATTAGAATGTCACCCTCAAGCAGAGAAATTGGGCTATGGAGAGGTGACCTACCAATCAAGATTAAAGCCATCTCACTCCCCACTCTTTCATATGGAAAGTTCTGGAGGGCTGTTGTCTGATGACTAGCTCAGATATGCAACTGCACACATGTTGTTAAGAAGGTGCAATGTATACACTATTGATACTATGTATAAAATAGATAACCAATGAGAACCTACTATATAGCTCAGGGAACTCTACTCAGTGTTCTGAGGTGATCTAAAAGGGGAAGGAAATTCAAAGAAGAGGGGATATATGTATATGATTCACTTTGCTATGTAGTAGAAAACAATACAACATGGTAAATCAACTATTATCCAATAAAAATTCATAAGAAAATGTGTAATAATATGGTGTCTATGTCTTTACAGTAGGAAAATGAATGAGATCCTATAGTATGAAAGAGAATAAACATTTCTACTAAGTGTGGTATCAGATGAATGGTTCCTAGAACAGCAAGCACACTCCATTTAAATACTTGTATGCCAAGGACTTGGGGTACAGAGCTCAAAAAGTGATAATCTCTGTCCCGAGTTCATGTAAAGGGGCTTTTCCCAAACCTGTTTCCATATTTTTAGGACCAAGTAGGAGTGGGGAATGCTAGTGGGTTTAACAGCTTTACTTCTGGACTTCCCAGCATTTCTAATATGCCAGCATGGTGAATGTCCGAGGGAGGGATAGAATATGTGGATTTCTCAACCTCTCTATCCACAGTTTCTGAACACACATTACCATCTCCTTCAATATCTTCTAGAATTAGTCTAGAAAATGCCAGTCCAGGGTTACTGCAGGGCTGATGTTCAAATCTGAATCTCAACCAGGCTACAGGCTCAAGTCACACTGAATTTATTTGTAGATATGCAAACTCTCCTCTACTAGACAATCATCTTCTTGAAGGAAGGCTCCTGGTATCACATTTAAAAAATAATTTTCCATCTCAAATAACAGGCATTCAGCATGTGCTGAATGAACAAGCTACATTTAAATCTGGTTTCTCTGGATGAAATTATTATAGACAGAAATCATCCAATCACAGTATTGCTTTCCAGCATGAAGAGATCTTGGTTCCTGACCCAAGGAGGGCTCAGGGAAATGAAGACTTGCCTAAGGCTGTAGAATGCCCTGTGTCAGAGGCCAGGGCAAAGGGTTGACCTACATCTCATATTGCCAGTCATCCCACTCAAAGTATCTCTTTCAGTTATTTAGCAAGTTGTCGAATGTTGGTTTCCTTAATCACCACTATGAAATTTACCACGGTGTCCAACTTTGCCATCAATTACCTTTTTGTTCATGACCCAGTTTGATTCAAACTCAGAGGTGAGTCAGTCCTTGAATATCCCAATTTTGTTGTTCTGCAGATAAGGATTCCTAGAGAAATTCTTCCTCCCTCCCTAGAGAGCCAGGTTTCCATCTGCCCGTCTCTGGCCTAATTTGGAGACTGAAAGGAACAGGATGCAGTTTACTTTTAAACTGTTCCTTAAAGCACATCTTCTGGTTAATATCATGTCCTTAATACAGAAGGACACATCCTCTCTGTAAGCAATGTCTGGGATCCTGTGCAAACAAGCTCCTATAAACTTGCCATCTTCTCTCAGCTGGCCTGCCTTCCTCCACTCCTTCTCCAATCACCTGCTACTTTGAGTTGTCTTCCCCTTCTCTTTTTTGCTGGTGTTTGTTTTTAAGATACTCACTAACAGCATATGAACTGAAGTGGGTTGAATCTTTATGAGACTATCATCATCTTAGTTTTATTTGTTTTTAAAGTTCTGCAGACAGCTGACTGCTGGGTGAATGACAGCTGCTTGAATATAAGAGATGATGAATAGATAGAACAGTTGGGAGTGAAAACATCTCTGTGCAAGGATGTAGGAGTTTCCCTTTTTTCCACCTGGGCAGCTGCGGCAAGGACCCTGTGCTGGTGTCTACCTGGTCATCCACAGCTGCTATGGTTTAGGGACTCCTTTAATATGGAATTAACACATTACTGACTACAGACATCTGGTCATGACATATTGTCATCACCAGAGACATATTAATATATCTTTGTTACCTGGACGTTATTGACTGGAGACATATCAATACATTTTTAGAGAGTAATACAATAAACATCACCATGGGAAGTTGTTAGAACTTAAAGTTGATCAAGAGTTCATGATACAGCTTAGGATTGTTATTCACATTTTGCTCCATAATGTTTTTGTTCCAATCTTGTATATATTATAAATGCAAAATCTTCAAAAATGGCCCATCGTGAAATTTCAAGTGAAGAGGAAGTTTTAGGTGAATTTTATGCAGACTTTTTCTCTTATTATGCGAGCAACACATATACTAGTGTCTCAGAAGATGATAACTCTTCAGAATATAGTTCTGATTCAGAAGATGTGAATATTAGATCAACAATAAGACCAACAACTTTAGTGATTGATTCTGATACATTAAGTGAACATGAAACTTGGAGTGCTGGAGAATGCTCCTTAGCTCCTATAGAAGAGTGGGTTGAGGACATTTCATGAAAGTTAGAAGACTTTATAGGTTGTGAAGTGTAACTATTGACTATTATAACCCATTGTTAGCGAAATACCAGAATTAATAGTTTTGGGCAGCCAAAAGAAAAACTGCCAATCATAGTCATTAGTTTCTACAAAAATCCCCCGGTCAGTAATGGGTTAAATCATACATCACTTCAGTAAGAAGGGAGGGGGCTAAATGGGAGAGGTAGACAGATCTTCCCTCCTATTTTAGGGGCCTGTGGGTTCTGTGCAGCTGACTGGGAAAGGGAAAAAAAGAGGAAGGGATCTGGCTGGCTCTTCGAAGGTGAATGTCTCCACAGAAGATAATTCTAGGGACAACATATGGTAATGGTGCTCTGTAGGATGCCTGGTGAACATAGCTGAATCTGATCAACATGGCTGAAACATGAATTCCTTGAAAACAGGTACTCGGCTAGGCTACAGTCAAGAAGAGAAAGAAAAACAACCAAGTTCCAAAACCACTTGGATTTACCAGCCCTGCATGGAGCTATACTACCACCTCAGAGCCTCTCTGACGGCTCTGGGTAGGACTGTCATTCTCAGATCACCGACAAGGAACTCAAGGCTTGGAGAGCCTGAAAGTGGAAATGGAAGTTACTTTGTCCTGTCCAGCTCTCTGCGACCCCATGGAACACTCCAGGCCAGAATACTGGAGTGGGTAGCCATTCCCTTCTCCAAGTGATCTTCCCAACCCAGGGATCGAACCTGAGCAGCTTTCCAAAGGCATAATGCAACAAGGTCAAGTCTTGAAGGCCCATCTTCCAACCCTAACATTTCATGCATTTTCTGGGGATTTTCCAAGCAGAACACAGCTGAAAATTGTCATTTTTTCCTAAAATAATATGAAACAGTTAACCTTTTCTAGGCAGTGGAGAGATTAAAAACTGCAAGGTGACTATGTCATACTTTTCTTTTGTGTGTGTGTGTCCGACTCTTTGTAACCCCATAGACTGTAGCCTATCAGGTTTCTCCATCCATGGGGTTTTCCAGGCAAGAGTTCTGGAGTGGATTGCCATTTCCTTCTCCAGGGGATCTTCCTGACCCAAGAATCGAACCCAGGTCTCCCACATTGCAGGCAGACCTTTACTGTCTGAGCCACCAGGGAAGCCCATGTCATACTTGGGGAAAAGCAAAAAAAGGACTTTTTCTTTCTGACCAAAGGGCTTAGGAGACCTTAGCAAACCCTAGTCAATCAGTTAATCACCATTTTTAAAGCAAGTGGGGGCTTCCCTGGTGGTAAAGTGGTTAAGAATTCACCCATTAATGCAGGGGACATGGGTTTGAACTCTGGTCCAGGAGGCTCCCACAGGCCTCGAGGCAACTAAGCCCTTGTGCCACAATTACTGAGCCTGCACACCCAGAGCCTGTGCTCTGCAACAAGAGAAGCCGCCACAGTGAGAAGCCTGCACACAGCAACTAGAAAGTGGCTTCTGTTTACCGAAACTAGAGAAAGCCCATGTGCAGCAACAAAGACCCAGTGCAGCCAAAAATAAGTGAATAAAATCTTAAAAAAAAAATGTTAAAAAAAAAAAGCAGGTGGATCTCATTCTCTAATGGAATAAGTGGTAGAAAAATACAACAGGCCACAGACTAAAAGCTGATTAAACAAGTTACCTCATTAATATTCACACTCTAGGTGCTGTTGTTATTTATCCTATTTTACTAGGGAGAGAACTAAGGTTTAAGGAGGCAACTTGGCTAAGCTCCCAGAGACTAAGCAGCTGAATTCCAGCCTAACCCGAACCTGCCTCAGTTTCCCAGCACCAAGCTGAAGGCTCAGCATGGGGCTTTGCTGAAGACACCCTGTCTGGATGCCTGAGATGCACTCGGATTCAGGGAGACAGGTTCCCTCCAGTGGAGTCCTCACGATTTCCAAGAGAATCTAAATGACTGGTCTGGATGACTCATCCACTGATGTGTGGCACAATCCTCGGTTTTAAAATAACAAATCCCCGTCATGAAAGTCAATGCATTTTGATGTCCCATAAATCCTTTTCTAATGATCACTTGATGTCACTGGCTGATTTAAATGGACACATCACTTCTAACAGGGCTTTCCCCCATCTGCTCTGCCCTTTCAAAAGCAGCAAGAAGGGAAGGAACCACTGTCTTGGCATACCAAGTAGGAGCTGGAGAGGGTATAGGTACTTGTCTGTCTCCTGACCTCACAGTCAGAGATAGACCGGGAGGAGCAGGAGGGGACATGCCATTTTGGTCATAATAAATTCCCCAGTGTGCTATATTTTTCTTTCCCCTTGCAAACCCAGATTGATGACCGGTGGTTTTTGTTTGATGTGGATAATCACGACCCTGATCCTGTGCCCTGGAGGCACTGTAGTTTATCTCTATGTGACATTTTCTATTATTCCATGCTGTGGAAGGCAGGGACTAAACACACACCAGGGTTTACCTGCAATGCCCCTTCACCCATCAGAGAAGCATGGGTGTTTCCAGCTTTAAGAAAGCCTGGAGTGAAGGTGTTGAAATCCAGGCACAGGAGATCAACATGAGGTGATCATTCTCTGACCAAAAGAAGCAGGGGAAGCCCTCTCACTGGCCCACTGTGGGTCTCTAAAGGGTCCAGCCTCAAAGGCACTGAGAAAACTGTCCCTTGTGGTGGGGGGAGGGGGGAAGGGGAAACAATGTTTAATCAACACAGATCCTTTCACCTTCTGCCCCAGAAACATCTTGGAGACTTTGTATAAGGCAGAACCCTGGGCTCCTCCAGACCTTTCAAGGTGCAGAGTCTAGATCTCACATTTTTAAAAAACAGTATTATTCTGTTGTATTTTGTGATTTGTTGAATAAGATAGCAAAAGCATCAAGAGTTCTTACATTATTGTTTGCCTAAAATATTGCAATGATTCCAAAGTCACAGAAAGAAGAAATTATTTTCATGCTTTCTCTTCTTGATTGGATCAAATTTCTCTCCATGCATTGTTAACTTTGTAGTTAAGGTAGAGAAATGATTTAAACAGTTTTGCAGTTCTCTTTCCTCACTTTGTATAACCTGCATGGTCCAGGAATTTCACATAAAAAGGTGCTTTACAAAGACCAAAGTCACTTCGTTCAGAACTTTTTAGCAGCTAAAATGATCTAATACGCTCATAGATTTAAGTGGTCAATCTCGCCTGTCCCCAGATCTTTGACACAGAGCCAGGTGATCAGTGGACAGTCCCAACTGAAAGCGATTTACTGAGAGACAGGGTTATTTTTTAAAAAAGGATTCTTGATTCTGAAGCCACTAAAATTCAAGCTAGGAAGGTTAGTGGTTAACAGCAGGCTCCTGACTTATCAGACTCCAACCTTTAACTCTCTAAGCTTGAATTTCCTAGGTATAAAATAGAGATGAGAATAGTTCCTGCCCCATGAGGTTAGTGTGAGGATCAGATGAGAGTCACACCTAGAACACACTGGGTACAGCACTTGGCCAGTACTTAGCTGGGATGCAGAGACATTGCCTTGCCCATTCCCATAACAGAAATACCTCCACACCAGCTAATCAGAGCTGCTGCTTTGAGCCCATTTTGGGGCCCCCTCCCTGAACCTGAAGAATCGATGCTTTCGAACTGTGGTGTTGGAAAAGACTCTTGAGAGTCCCTTGGACAGCAAGTAGATCAAACCAGTCAATTCTAAAAGAAATCAACCTTGAATATTCATTGGAAGGACTGATGCTGAAGCTGAAGCTTCAATGCTTTGGCCACCCGATGTGAGGAGCCAACTCACTAGAAAAAGACTCTGATGCTGGGAAAGAGCAAAGGGAGGAGAAGGAGAGGATGACAGAAGACAAGATGGCTGGATGGCATCACGGACTCAATGGACATGAGTTTGAGCAAGCTCTGGGAGGTGGTGAAGGACAGAGAAGCCTGGAGTGCTGAGGTCCATGGGATTGCAAAGAGTTGGACACAACTGAGCGACTGAACAGCAAGCTGGCCTCTCTCAGGGATGCCCCAGAACCCCCCACCATTCCGTGACTCAAGGTTAATGCCCTGTACAGCAGGGAGGTGCTGGAGGTTAAAATTCTTCAACTGCAGTCCCTGCAGGTTGCGATGCCTGGTAGGTGTTACAGAGGAAAATGACATCCTGTGAGGCACACCTGGACCTTCTGGCAAACACCAGCTAAGGAATGTCTCCCCACTCAGGACGGCTTCTGTACAGGCATCCCTGACCTCTGGCTGCCGAGGACATTCAGCCTGGACCTTTCTTTCCTTGTCTTATTCCAACTTTGACCTCACTCTGACCTGATCTCTGAACGTGCACATCTGGGTGCTTAACTCTCATCCTTTGTCCTGTGGCCACTGGGGTCTCATATTTGCATCTGACCCTCAGCTCTCAGAGCTGACTGACTCCTCCCACTACAGACTCACCTGAGTCTCTAGGATCACCTATATTACCTTCAGGGGCACCATCCCCAGACCCCTGCCCTAACTCAGTAGAGCTGGTCTAGGTTCCGAGTCCCAGCCCTTCTTGGTCTGACCTATCCTACTGCTCTCCTTGAGCTCCAACTTCTCATCCTGACCCACAACACAGGTCTGCACCCTTGAGAACAGGGTATCAAAGCAAAGAGGTTCTCCAGAGGCATTCTGAAGGTAGACAGTGGTAGGACCAGAGACTAAAGAGGGGAGGTTACCCTAGTTTCCTTCTTTATAAGCTCCACAAGGTCACGGGCTACGTCTGATACACTAGCACCAGGCCCAGCACACAGTAAATGTTAGACAGACAGGAGGTGAACAAAGAATGAATGAATGAACGACACTACTGATAGAGACAAAGAAGAGAAGAGACCCATGTGTGGGGTTAGCAGCAAGAAAGAAAATGGATTTGATTTCTGACACAGGGTGCTTAGGGGTTGTGCTCCTTTTAAGTACCAATTACCAAATATATCTGCCTTTTCTCCTTCCAGGCACGTGGCTGTGTTACACTTGGCCACGCCCACTGAAGGTGGGCACAACCACATGGCATCCTTTAGCCAATTTAATGTTGTTGGAAATGTCACTTCTTAGAAAAGACACATGTTCCTCAGTGTTCACTGCAGCAGTATTTACAATAGCCAAAACATGAAAGCAACTTGAAAGTTCCTTGTTAGATGAAAGGATAAAGAAGATGTGGTATATATACATGATGGAATATTACTCAGCCACAAAAGGATGAAATAATGCCACTTGCAGCACATGAATGCAACTGGAGATGATCACACTAAGTGAAGGAAGCCATTCAGAGAAAGACAAGCACATATGACATCACTTATATGTGGAATCTAAAAGAAAAAGGTACAAATGAGCTTATTATATACAAAGCAGAAATAGACACACAGACAGAAAACAAACTGATGGTTCAGTTCAGTTCAGTTCAGTCGCGCAGTCGTGTCCGACTCTTTGCGACCCCATGAATCGCAGTACGCCAGGCCTCCCTGTCCATCACCAACTCCCGGAGTTCACTCAGACTCACGTCCATTGAGTCTGTGATGCCATCCAGCCATCTCATCCTCGGTCGTCCCTTTCTCCTCCTGCCCCCAATCCCTCCCAGCATCAGGGTTTTTTCCAATGAGTCAACTCTTCGCATAAGGTGCCCAAAGTACTGGAGCTTCAGTTTTAGCATCATTCCTTCCAAAGAAATCCCAGGGTTGATCTCCTTCAGAATGGACTGGTTGGATCTCCTTGCAGTCCAAGGACTCTCAAGAGTCTTCTCCAACACCACAGTTCAAAAGCATCAATTCTTCTGCACTCAGCCTTCTTCAAGGTGGAAAGGAGGAGGGGTAAATCAGGAGTTTGAGATTATATATGAGCATATATATGCTGCTGCTGCTGCTGCTAAATCGCTTCAGTTGTGTCTGAACTCTGTGTGACCCCATAGACGGCAGCCCACCAGGCTCCTCCGTCCCTGGGATTCTCCAGGCAAGAACACTGGAGTGAGTGGGTTGCCATTTCCTTCTCCAATGCATGAAAGTGAAAAGTGAAAGTGAAGTCGCTCAGTCGTATCCGACTCTTAGCGACCCCATGGACTGCAGCCCACCAAGCTCCTCTGTCCATGGGATTTTCCAGGCAAGAGTACTGGAGTGGGGTGCCATTGCCTTCTCCAGCATATATATACTACTATATAAAAAAATAGATAGCCAACAAGGACCTATTGTATAGCACAGGGAACTATATTCAATCTTTTGTAAAAACCTATAAGGGAAAAGAATCTGAAAAAAAAAAGCTATGTATGTATAGCTGAATCACTGCCATACATCTGAAACTAACACATAAATCAACTATACTTCGAGTTAAAAAATAAAAACAAAATTACCAAAAAAAAATTATGTCACTTTTAATTAGAAACTTTAAGAGTAAGACATCAGGGGACTTCCCCAAGGGTACAGTGACTAAGACTTCCACACTCCCAATGCAGGGTGCTTCGGTTTGATTCCTAGTCAGGGAATTAAGGGCTTCCCAGGTGGTGCTAGTGGTAAAGAACTCTCCTGCCAAATCAGGAGATGTAAGAGATGTGGGTTCGAGCCCTGGGTTGGGAAGATCCCCTGGAGGAGGAAATGGCACCCCACTCCAGTATTCTTGCCTGGAAAATTCCATGGACAGAGGAGCCTGGCGGGCTACAGTCCATAGGGTTGCAAAGCGTCAGATATGACTGAAGTGACTTAGTACCCACGCACATACAAGGAACTAGATCCTACATGCTGCAACCATGATATGTTTTAGCCAAAAAAAAAAAAAAATCAGCTACTTTCATCCCCATACAAAGACAATGAATCCTACAGGTGATACTCGTAAAGATGCCAGCTGGATAAGGGACTGAAGGTCAGGAGAGAATGCCACCGACTGCCACAGCCCAGTAGCGACACTGCCTGTAGCTGCAGCCCTAAGCAAGACCAGAGGGCCAACTCGAGTACAGTCCACTGCGGAACTCAGGCAACCAGGTGGCTTCTCCCATGCTCTGACTTACCTCCTCTTCCTGAGAAAGTCCTCACATCACATCACACCCCACCCTCCAGTGCCCAGCATGTCACCCTCCTGAGTTTACCTGTGTTGTAGCCTCTTCCAAGGGCAGGCCAAGGACGGTGATTTTTCCACAGGTTTCCAAGGTACCAATCACTCTGGTTCTCTACCAGGCCCAGGACCTGCTGACCTGCAAAGTACAGAGAACGCAAAAGTCATAAAAGAAGGCGAGCCATGTAAGCACAGAACAGGAAACAGCAGCAAGTCACTGCAGTGCAGCTTCATTTATGCGGTACCGAGACCTGATGTAAGGGCTTAACTTCTATTAATGTATTTAATTCTCACACTTAGGCAGCCTAGCCATTTTCATTATCCCTTTTTATAGAAAAGAAATGGAGGTCACCCACGATAGCTAATTAACCTGCCCAAGGTCACTCATGGTTTCCCAGGTGCCACTAGTAGCAAAAATTTGCCTGCCAATGCAGGAGATGTAAGAGATGTGGGTTTTCTCCCTGGGTCAGGAAGATCCCCTGCAGTGGGGGACAGCAACCCACTCCAGTATCCTTGCCTGGAGAATCCCATGGACAGAGGAGCCTGGCAGGCTACAGTCCATGGGGTCAAAAAGAGTCGGACAGGACTGAACTGACAGTATGCAAGGTCATTCAGTTCATCTGTGATAAAGCCAGAATCCCCAGTCATTCATTTATCTATCCATCCATCCATCCATCCCTTAACTCATGCCACATGTATTATTTACTGCTATGCTGCTGCTGCTGCTAAGTTGCTTCAGTCGTGTCTGACTCTGTGCGACCCCATAGACGGCAGCCCACCGGACTCCCCCATCCCTGGGATTCTCCAGGCAAGAACACTGGAGTGGGTTGCCATTTCCTTCTCCAATGCATGAAAGTGAAAAGTGAAAGTGAAGTCGCTCAGTTGTGTCCGACTCTTAGCGACCCCATGGACTGCAGCCTTCCAGGTTCCTCCGTCCATGGGATTTTCCAGGCAAGAGTACTGGAGTGGGGTGTCATTGCCTTCTCCTTTTACTGCTATATTCATCTTTAAATGTTCCAATTCTTTCTCAAGGTATATTAATGTACTGGCTTTCAGGGCATGAACTAATTTTCTCACTCAGAAAGGAAGAAAGGACTCTTGGCTAATGAGAAAGTATAACCCAGAGAAGAGCCACCCTCTCACAGCGTTGTGACTATCACATCCACTTTGTCTTGTGTCAGCAAGGCAGGAGTGTTTTCTAGAGGAACAATTGCTTCTCTGTCCCCAGAGCTTGGCTCTGACGTTGGCGTTGTTGTGAGTGTAGGGAATCACGCAGGATCAAAGGTGAGTCAGGTCGCTCAGTCAATTTCTTAGCAGCTTTAGCACCTCAGGTAAGTCCGTCACTCACCCCAACTTCTTTGTGTGTTAATGTTTCTGGACTCAGGTATTCTAGGTGGGGCAGGTAGGCATCAGAATCAACTGTCTTCTCTTAGACAACCCTATCCCACCACGTGCAGAAGCCATTTCTCCATGCAACAGCTTTTATAGACTGGGAAACTGAGGGCTCACATAGGATCATGATTTGCACAAGTAGCAATGGAGCCAAGATATGCATCCAGAGTCATCTGACATCCGGATTCTTTCCACTGTCAGCACATTACTGCTCACCTTTAGGACAAATGTTTGAGGTAGAAATGCTGATCTACATTTTATAGGATGAGAAACTGAGACTCAGAAAGTTTAAATAATTTGCTAAAGGTCACAGGAGATGAACAGGCACTGTCTGTTACAGCTAACCAATGCCTTCCGGAGCTAAAATTCTTATATTGTTGGCCAGTCTGAGAAATAAAGCCATTTCTGACCAAATGAAAGCCCAGCAGCACGTGAAGAAAACACAGTGGCTCTCTGAAAATACCATGCTGGGTGAAATAAAACCTCCTTGGTGTGATGACAGCTCCTTGAAATGATGGTGTGTGGGTTTGGTGTAATTTACTTGATCAATTTATCGAGCTCCCATCTAAATCATCACCCCAGCACAAATACATAAATTAGAGGCATAGGAAAAATACTACCACCCACTTTGTCATTGTATATGATCATATCCAATACGTGTAGAATCCCTCGGAAAAACAGATCACCAATTCAGCAAGTGCAAGAGCCAATCAATTTCACACACAACAAGCTTGGGACGTTCGTGTAAAACAGAACTGAAAGGCGCGGTGCCCTCAGTCAAGCAAGCTGCGTGCCAAGTCCTGAAGCTGTGAACTTGTTAGAGAGCCTACTAAATAACCTCGCTCTGAGGTTAGAATGCAAAGGGGATATGGAGTCCTTGGGGAGCTTGTTCATCATTACTAATGACCCTAGTTGGCACCATCACAGCTTTTTTGGTATGATGAAGAAAGAGTGTCACCTGCTCAGAAATGATAAAAAGGAAAGGAGGTTTCACTGAATCTAGGATGGCCACGTGAATTTCATAAAAGACAATCTTCAGCTGTCTTAAAGTCCAAATTCCACTGTCTGGAATTCCATGAACTGTATTCTGCCTCAGTCTACTTCTGCAGGTGAATTCTCTAACAGCCACACGAAAGTGCACAGTTCTGCTGCTTGGGTCCTCACGTCTGTCTTGCTCATACAGCTCTTGCTAGGCCTGCCCACCTGCCAACCTCCAATAGTTTCCTTTCAGGCTCATCTCTAGCAAGAAGATGACTGTGATGGGGGATATTTCTACCTAGCACTTCTTCTGGGTATTTCTGCCATCTGCTGACTTACGTCCTGCCAAGGACACAGTGGATGATATTCACATACACATCTCATCTGTAAATGTCCATCTCTCCATTTGACCAAGGGCAAGGACTGGGTAATAGCTAACACACTAACGCATTAATAAATGTCTGCTAAATAACTGATGTCTGGCACATAAATCTCTCCTGATTGGAGACCACTTATGTTAGTATATTAGTGTCCCCACATTTCTGACACTGCAAAGCATTTCATCCTTTCTCCATTTGCCAAAATCAACACATTCTCCCACTCAGCTCTGGGAACCCTGGTGTCATCCTCAGTTGCATGGAAAACTGCAAACATGGGGGTGACAGCCCCTGAAGCATTTTTTATATGGGTTGCTCTACTGGAGTCCTCACCTGAAGGTCTTCATCTCCAGAGAAGGAGTAATTTGCATTGTTAACCTTAAAACATGTGATCTCAAAGAATAACATCCAAGTTTTCCTTCTCTCGCTTTGCACCTGGGCTGCATTTCTTATGATGGTGGCATACAGCCATTTCACGTTATGCCAATCCTCTTCAAGGTGAAGAAAACGAAATCCTTAATTAGCAACATGATAGTTAGAATTTTAATACCACTGGTTGGGAAGGCAAAATAATAAACAGCTACTAAGACTTCATTTTGCTTTTTTAGATGAATTCATTAGCTGCTCTGTCAATGAGTAAATTGATAGCTGGGGTTTGCCAGTGGGTTTGGGAACACCCTGGGTGAACTGCTCGGTGCCTTCACCCCTGCAGAAATCTGTGTCCGTGGATAGGGGACCACTTGGAGCAGTGTAGCCAGAGGGCAAGACTGGAGCCAGACGTTCTGGTTCCAATTTCTAGCCCTGCCACTTTTCAGCTGTGCAGCCTGCAGAAAATTACTTAACCACTCTCTGCCCTAATATCTAACTATTGTGACTTCATGTTTTCAAATGACTTCACATATATTAAGGGCTAACCACAGGGACTGGGCCATGTGAAACACCATATAAGTAATGTAACAGCTCTTTTGAAATACCATCATTCAAGCTCATCTGTCAGCTTCTGAAAGACAGCACGCCCATCCACATGGTTTTCTTTTTGGAGGTCAGCTAGCACTTTGTTTCTAGAACAGAGACTTTCTGGAATATTTAAAGTTTTTTTTTTTTTTGACATGGACCGTTTTTAAAGTCCTTGTTGAATTTGTTACAGTATTGCTTTTGTTGTTTATGTTCTGACTTATTGATCATGAGGCATGTGGGATCTTAGTTCCCTAAACAGGGACTGAACCCACACCTCCTGCTTTGGAAGGCAAAGTCTTAGCCACTGGACTTCCAGGAAAGTCTCTAGAACTTTGTTTCTTTAAGCATGGTCTGAGGACCAATTAAGGCTTCCCTGGTGGCTCAGATGGTAAAGAATCTGCCTGCAATGCAGGAGACCTGGGTTTAATTCCTGGGTTGGGAAGATCTGCAGATTTCTGGCGGAGAAGGCAATGGCACCCCACTCCAGTACTCTTGCCTAGAAAATCCCATTGGATGGAGGAGCCTGGTAGGTTTCAGTCCATCGAGTCGCTAAGAGTCAGACACGACTGAGCGACTTCACTTTCACTTTTCACTTTCATGCGCTGGAGAAGGAATGGCAACCCACTCCAGTGTTCTTGCCTGGAGAATCCCGGGGACGGGGGAGCCTGGTGGGTGGGCTGCCATCTCTGGGGTCTCACAGAGTCGGACATGACTGAAGCAACTTAGCAGCAGCAGCAGATTTCTGGGCCTCAGCTGTGAAATTCATTGTGACTGGAAGGCTGCTTCCCATTTCTCATTAAGGGCATGTGGAAGGAATTACCTGACCCCATGAGTTTCAGGGAGAACTGAGTTTAGGTAGCTCAGCCCCATCCTCCCTCCTCCCTCCCTGCCAGCAGAGTGCAGCCTCGGATGAGTCACACAGGGCAGGCCCCCTCTGAACGAGGCTGCAGTCTCCGCGTGCTTCCTGGGACAGGCTGGGCCATTCCAGCTCTGGGGTTGGTATTCTGAATATCCATTGCTATTGTCGTTTAGTCATTCAGGTGTGTGCGACTCTTTGTGACCTCATGGACTGCAGCACGCCAGGCTTCCCTGTCCTTCACTATCTCCCAGAGTTTGCTCGAATTCCTGTCTACTGAGCTGATGATGCCATCCAACCCATCTCATCCTCTGCTGGCCCTTCTCCTGCCCTCACTCTTTCCCAGCATCAGGGGCTTTTCCAATGAGTTGGCTCTTTGCATCAGGTGGCCAATGTATTGGAGCTCCAACTTTAGCATTAGTCCTTCCAGTGAATATTCAGAGTTGATTTCCTTTAAGATTGACTGGTTTGATCTCCTTACAGTCCAAGGGACTCGCAAGAGTCTTCTCTAGCACCACAGTTTGAAGGCATCACTTCTTCAGTGCTCAGCCTTCTTTATGGTCCAACTCTCATGTCCCTACATGACTACTGAAAAAACCATAGCTTTGACTATAAGGACCTTTGTCTGCAAAGTGAATATCCACAGTAGATGCACATTAAGTCAAATCCTCCAAACTTACTGCTATCAGCAAAATCAGGTGACATTTTGTTCTCATTTTTCTATTTTATCTCTAAGGTCTGGGAGTGTGGGTGTAATAGATATTAATTACCTCATCACACTAACACTCATCTAAATAAGAATTCTGGCCACTGAGTCTGGTGATATGCATTCAAAAATTCCCCAGGTAATTTGGATGTATATTAAAATTTGAGAATTATTTATCAAGGTCTGGGAGCTCTGTCTCTGCTTTAGTCAACGGCAAGGTTCCCCCAAAGGGCCACTAGCACACAATCAACTCATGTGGTGTATAAATCCAGTTCATCAAACAGCAGAGTTCAGCAGCCTCCTCCAGTGCTACACTTCCCACGTACGGTAAAGTGGTAAAGAAAATGAATGACAGAGCCAGACTGCCTGGGTTCCAACCCTGGCTCCTTTCCCAGCTGATAGCTGTGTGACCTTTGACTAGTTACTTAATCTCTCTGTGCCTGTTTTTTTTTTTTTTTCATTTATAACATGGTGTGGACAAAAAGTACATACTTTAGAATTAAACATTTTCTTTTCTCTAGGTACATGGCAACCCACTCCAGTATTCTTGCCTGGAGAATCCCACAGAAGGAGGAGCCTGGTAGGCTACAGTCCATGGGGTCACAAAGAGTTGGACACGACCGAGAGACTTCACTTTCACTTTCAGGTATAAGTCAGGGCTTTCCAGGTGGCACTAGTGGTCAAGAACCTGACTGCCAATGCAGAGGACTGGAGAGACGTGGGTTCGATCCCTGGATAGGGAAGATCCCCTGGAGAAGGGAGTGGCAACTCGCTCCACTGTTCTTGTCTGGGAAATCCCACGGACAGAGGAGCCTGGTGGGCTACAGTCCTTGGGGTTGCAAAGCGTCAGACACGACTGAGCGCACGCACACACACAGGCACAAGGTAATTTGTGAAAATGAAGCTGTGTCCTTTGCTTATTCACAGATAGCCAGTAAACAATGTCCAGAAAACAGTAAAATGTTCAGTAGGTTTCTACATTTAACATTATACCCAGAGTCCCCCAGCCCTATACTCATCCCCCCTCTACCTGGATTCAGGCATCTGTGGTCTCAGCCATTTCCTCGCTTCCTTAGCTGACACCACCCTTACTCTGCTAGGCTTTGGTCCAGTTTAATACTGATTGAGGGTTTGCTTTGTGTCAGATACCACACAAAGTACTAAGAAATCAAAGACAAATAAAATACAGTCTGCACCCTAGAGGCAGTTAGGAGGAGAAAGATAAACAATTATGACTTAGTGAGATGCTTGCAATGATGGAAATGCTGGTAAGTCAGAGGAGTGGAGGGCAGGGAGTAGCGGATTCTACGGGCAGGGTGGGTGAAGTCTACTTCCCATCTTCCCTGGAGCATCTACCACAGACCCTGCTGAACTGCAGCCACACTTGCCCCTTCCACCCAGACCTCTAAGCTCCTGGGCTTCCCCCAAAGCTTTTCGGATAACATTGCTGTCCTGTCACACCCTCCTAGACATCAGGTCCCCCAGGTCCCCAGTGACAGCACACGTGAGACAGATTATCTTTCACAGCTTCGCTAATCCCAGCTCACCAGCCAGGTGGCATCTGCAGTAGGGGTCTGGTCTCTGGAGGTCAAAGTCTAAAGCCTTAATCTTGATGCAAACACATCCTGGGCTTGCCATCCTATTAAGAGGGAAAATCCCAGGGAATCCTCCCGGGGAGATGACTCAGGTGGCTGTTGTGCTGCCTCCCTCAGCATCCCACAACGCCTTCTCCTCTCCTTAGGAGTTATTATCATAAAACACCATGGCGAACAGAAAAGGCTTTGTCATTGTTTTCTGTGCTGGCCCTGTGGTTATGATTAAGTGCACTATTTCCCATCTTCCTTACTCCAGGCACAAGTTAACTTATGGAAATGAATCTGTCTTCTTTGCTTATTCATACATCACCATGAATAGCCAGACAAGAGCGAACAAGCTTGCTATTCTGTTGGGGCCCTGGTGTTGGTGCCACCAGCCAGCAGACGAATGGCTCCAGACTGGGAACTCCCCTGGCTCCCTCCTTCCATAGCTTTTGGCTCCAGGCAAAGCTCCTGCCATTCAGGAGGTGAGGGCCCAAGGGAGCAGGGAGTGGTGATGCTTCCAGGTGGCACGCTGGATGTGTGAGGACAGGTGGGGCACTCACCCACCAGACATAAATTAGAAAGACAAAGGGTTTTAGAACAAGGCAAAACAAGAGTTCTAGCCCCAGTTCTCTATGGCTTGACCAAGGCATAATTTCTCTGAGCCTTAAGTTCCTTATCAGTAAAAGGACAATAGAATTCCCCTACTTGCCTCCAAAAACAAATGTGCAGATAAAAAGTATGCATGAATAAAGCGCCTGGCCCATGGTAGGTGCTCAGCTACAGGCACTTCCGACTTCTCTTTTGTGGTTGTGTTCATGAAGTCTAGGTTTTCTGTTTGAAGCGCTGACACTAGCTGCACAGGCAGGACTCTAGGAAGTTCGGCCAACTGCTCCCCTACCTGCGCCCCACCGGCCTCTCCCTCGCCCCACTGAAGCCTTTAACTCCTGTGACACCAGTCTCCTGGCTGTTTTCTTCCCTCTGAAGACTCCTTCCCTGCCTCCTTCACCAGCTCCCCTCCCTCTGCCTCCCCTTCAAAGCTGGGCTCCCCGACTCCCATCCTCGGCCCCTCTCTTTGCTCTACATTTTACCCCTGGGTGATGGAATCCACTCCAATGGCTTCAAACACTGCCAAGAGGAATATCATTGACCATCTCCATCTCAGACTGCTTTCCAGAGCTTCTTCCTCTTAAATCCAACTACCTGCTCACAGCTTCATTCGGCTCTTTCACAGAGACCTTCAGCTCAAATGGATCAAAGTCAGATCCACAATTTTCTCTTCCCAAATAGCAGCCTGACTCCTGCCTATTCTGTTGGTTGGGTGACAAGACCCAACTTGTCACCAAAGCCAGGACCTTTGAGTCGACCAAGACACCCTGCCCCCCTCACCTCTCACCTCTCTGCTATAACCAGCTCCTACAGGTTTTATCTTTTATTTTTCAAACTCATCCCCTTCCTGGCTCCATCTTCATCACCTCTCTTTCCCTGATACCTTAGCAGATTCATACTTGGTCGCGTTTCCTTCACAGAAGCCCCTTGCTACTCTATTGGGTTGGCCAAAAATTTGTTCAGGTTTTAGTATGCTGCTACAGAAAAACTCAAATGAACTTTTGGGCCCACCCAATATTTTGCTTTACTTGGCCACAGAAATATTTAGAAGTCAAATTTAATGATTTTGGTTCCTTGATTGAAAAAGTTAATGCTCCTGGGGCCTAGTATAGTGTGGATGGATGGACAGATGAATGGATAAACGAAAAGTAAATACTATCTTTTACCCATAAACCTAGCCTATCAGGAACTGGTGGGGTCTATGTGAATGGCATGGAATTAGGTGGGCGCTAGTTAACCTCTCCAGGTAAACACTAGGAGCAGTAGCTCTCATCCTGATCATGGATGCTTCCAGAGCGCTCTTTCCTCACCCCCTGGGAAACTCCTGGGTACACAGAGGGAGTCTGCCAATCACTGCTGCACACCAAACCAGCTGTGCTTAAGGCATCAGGTGAATATGAAAACTGTCCTGAGTATCAGCAGAGAAAGTTAACAATGCACTTCCAACCTCTTATGTATTCTTCTAAGCTATTTTAAAAGCAAAAGGCTTTAATAGCACCATTCCATGCAGGCCTGAGTGCAGGATGGCTGTAATAAGGAAAACACTAGAGTATCACATTGTCATTTACTAAACAGCTGAAAGAACCGCTTCACAGCCACAGGTGCACCCCACCCACCCCACCCATTACTG
>SJXQ01003255.1:235837-268363 GCA_006408695.1 Aepyceros melampus
GGTGCAGAACAATAAAACATCTCCTGAGACGACAGAAAAGGGTATTCAAACAACCCTGAAAGGGATGAAAAGGACTGCTTCTGAACTTGCAGGTTTCACAGCTCCAGCTTCGTCCATTCAGCTCCAGCTAAATGCACTCTCGGATCACAGAGGTTCATAGGGGCTGAGGAGGGCTGAGTAATTCCTCTCGAATCACCTACTTTGACAGATGAAGCCCACAGAAAGGGAGGGAGATGTTATACCATCAACATAAGAGCTGGGGCTCCACCACCAGCTCGACACCACATGGTTTGTTTTTTCCCCTATGTTTAAGCTTCTCCAACTTGGCCTCCTCTTCTTTCCTTGAATTTTAATTCTCATCTGGTTCAAATTTCTAGCTCTTCTATGCCTGAATGGTAACCCTGGGCAAATTCTTAGCTTCTCAGGTTCTGCCTCTCTAAAAGGCAAAGTATTCTATTTCACGAGGGTGCACTGAGACCCTTAACCAGGTTTCTATACCCCACGTTTATGTTGCATGTCCTTGAGATGGAGTCCACATGCTCTAGTTAAAAAGGTCCCATCGTCCATCCTTTTGTTTGCTTTGGGCTGCTTGTTGAAGCACCCATGGCTCCAGTTTATACCTTGGTTCAGCCAATCCCGATTTCATTTGGACAAAAATACTTCACCCTTACTGACCTCTATAGCTGAGGGATAATCCCTTCTAAGAGGAATTAGAATCAGTGTCACTCTAGAAGGTAGAATTAGGCTGCATGAGTTAAGATTGAAGGAAGATAGATTTTGCTTCTTATAAGCCAGACTGCAAGTACCACCGGAGTTCACCCAAACAGAAGTGAGCTGCATTTTCAGGGAGAAGCTTCTGGGCACTGGGACAGTTCTAGATGAGGCTGCATGATTGAACCCCTACCTGGCAGGTATTCATCACATCCCTACTGTGCACCGGGGACTCTGCCAACTGCTGGAGACACAGTGGTAAAGGAACAGACCCAGAACATAACCTTCTGGGTTATGTGATCGCTACAAAAGCTTCTCAAGCCTTTTGGCTGTGGTCTGCCAGGCCCTGCCCAAATCTTACTGAAGCAGATTCTCCCAGGGTGAGGCCAGGGAGTTTCTCTGCAAAGGACAGCTGCATGAATTCTGATGCAAAGCGGGCCTGGGACCTTTGGGAGTGGGAGGTCACCCAGCAGGCTGGAGGTGGGAGAGGGCTTACCTACACCAAGCAGAACACTAGATTTGAGGATCTCGACCTGACCGTGAGATCTCTTTATTCTAGGCTAGCAAAGCCTTTCTCCTCATGCTGGACTGTCCTCAGACATGTTCTTCCTGTGTGTGTATGCACAGCTGAAGGCTGTGTGCCCAGGGCAATCCCTGCTCCGTGAGCACTTCACCCAGGCACCGGACTATGTGCTTGTCTTGCATCATTTCAGATGGGCAACATCAAAGGGCAACACTGTTGCCTTACAACAAGCCAGTGAGGTAAGCACAGAAGGGAAATTGAGACTGAGAGGGAAAGTCATGTGTCAAAGATGTGTGACTAAGGACCAGAGAGCTGGGGCTTGTGTTCAGGTTTCCTTGTTGCAAACACCCATGTTTTATAGCTATACTTATGGTTGGGAACCAGCTGTAAGGTATTCCTCTCCCCAGGGGAAGGGCTGCAGCTGGCACAGCTGTGGGCAAAAAGCTCCAAAGGACCTAGAGAAGATGGGGGAAAAGGCTGGTCAAGGAATATGTGCCCACTGTTTCTGCCCACTGTACCTCCTGGGACTACAGGCAGAGGTTAGGGTTAGGGGACTCTAAAGAGTCCTTTGAGTGCCCCATTAGGGCCCTCTGAGTCTAATCTCTTTTAGCGGTAATCCCAGGGCGCTGAGCTAAGAGCACATCCTACCCAGGAGCATCTAGGGAGAATAAAAAAGGCAGGACTGAGATACAGAGAAGAGCCTGCAATCCAATAAAGATCCAGACGACGATTTTGTCTGCCGAGTTACAAGGACAAGTTCCCATCCCTCGAGTCAGCCCCAAGTGAGCCCACTTTAACTTAATTTATGGTTGAAAACTCCTGCTCGATCTCAAATAATGATCTCTCTCTCCTTCCTTCCGTGATCTCTGGTCTTTGGAAATGGGAAAAATGAAAAAAGGACGTGGAGCCAGCCGCTGGGCTCTCTTCCAAGGCTGCTTTTATCACACTGACTCCCAGGACACCCGGCTGCTGTCACCTCTCAGACGGGGCCTCAGCTGGGGCACAGAGCTGGCCTGAGTCCAGCTACCACTTCCATCCGTGAACTCCTTGGGTCAGTCTCTCTTTAAAAACACAGTGGGTTGGCATCTTTCAGATCCTTCACTCAGAGACACTCCTTGAATCACTAATAAAAGGGCCTAGGAGAAGCCCTCTAACTTTCCCCACTTGGGTTGCATAAGAAGTACTTGCTCGCAGGATTCAAAGGGCAACATTTAAAGTTCTGGCTTTTCCAGTTACTCACTGTACACAACCTGGGCCCAAACGACTCCATTTTTGAGCTTTAGTTTTTATTATTTTGTTATTATTTTCATTTTACAAAATGGATGATGATAAAATTCACCTTATGCCATCATAAGGTTGTTTTAAGGGTGAAATGAAAGGTTGTAAACTATAAAATACTGCTCAACTTTAAGTATTACCATTATGACCAAGCCTTTCTGAATCTTATGTAGCTATTACCTAATTTTTTTTCCTCGATAGCAGTGTTTCTGAAATTATAACATTATTATTCACTGGTATTCTATTTCTGCAAAATACAGATACTGAGCAAACTTTATTCCTTGACACACAGCCTAGCAGGTGGGAGTTATCCAGAGAGGCCCCTGTGTGTCTGAGAAGCACTCAGGAAGCTTGAGCAGAAAACCTCTCTATATTCTTAAGGCTGGTCCTTGGGCAGATTATCAAGGTGCAGTTATGCTCCTTCTGTGCAGAAGGACAGGCAGGAAATTCAAAACAGAGAAACTGAAAGGATAAAGGAGCATTGCCCATGGACCACTCTGTACAGGGTTAATGGAATATCCATATTTCAAAGATTTCTGTCATCACCTTGAGGTAGTAATTCATACATTCACCAAACAGTTAATGAATACACATCAGAGCCAAGCTGAGTTGCAGGGATGCAAAGATGGGTGGACCCTGAGATGGTTCCTCCCCTTGGTGGAGCTTACATCCTTATAGTGTGTATTAGTTTGTTATGGCTGCTATAACAAAGTACCAGAGACTGGGTAGCTTGAACAGTGGATAATTCAGGCTCGATGGTAAAGAATCTGTCTGCAGTGAGGGAGACCTGGGTTCGATCCCTGGGTCAGGAAGATCCCATGGAGAAGGGAATGGCTACCCACTTATATTCTTGCCTGGAGAATACCATGAAATGAACAGCCAAGCTGGCCTCAGTCCATGGGGTCGCAAAGAGTTGGACACTAACACCTTCACAGTTCTGAAGGCTAGACGTTTGAGACTGAGGTTTTGACAAGCTGTTTCTTCTGAGGTCTCTCTCCTGGGCCTACAAAAGGGTCATCTTCTCCCTGGATCCTCCTGTGGTCATTCCTCTGTGGGTCTGTGTCCTCATCCCCTCTTGTAAGGACACTAATCAGATTAGATTAGGGCCCACCTTAATGACCTCATTTCACTTAGTGACTTCTCTTAAAACCCTAAGTTCAAATACAGTCACGTTCTGAGACACTGGGGGTTAGGATTTCAACAAATCAACTTTGGGGGACATAATTCAGCCATTCCATAGGTCAATGTCCCCTAACATTCACAGCAACAAAGGCGGAACTGTGGGATGGGAGGGAGCAGTCCAGAGTAATGTCCAGGGTCTGGAAGAGGGGATGCCAGTCAGGAAGTCACCTGAAGAAATAAGGATTAAACTGAGATGTGAAGGAGGATGTTCAGAGTGTAAAGACAAGAGGAACAGTGTGCTCTAAGATCTTGCAGGAGGGAGCTTGGCTGGGATGAGGGCTGTGGTGCCCCAGAAAGATGTTTGGTGTTTGTCCCTGACTCTTGGCACACAGCACCTACAATCCTTGGAATTCCCTGAGTGATAAGAAACATCTTTTGTTCTAATGAAGAAACCTCAACACCTTTGGAATGGGGGCTGCTTGCAAGAAAAGCCATGCCTTGATTAGAAGCTTAGAACATTCAGCTCCACTCTCCTATCTCTGGGTGAAAGGTAGGTAGGGTAGAGAATGAGTTAATCACCGACGGCCAAGGACTTCCCTGCTGGTCCTGTAGCTCCCAAAGCAGGGGGCCTGGGTTCCATTCCTGCTCAGGGAGCTAGATCCCCCTTGCCACAACTAAGACCAAGTGTAACCAAATAAGTTAATTAAAAAAATCACTGATGGTCAGTGATCATCACTCATGCTTGCTGGATGGAACCTTCCTACATGCCCCTAAATGACAGGCTGCAGAGAGCTTCTGAGTTGGTGAACACATGAAGGTTCTAGGAGGGTAGTGGGCCCACAGAGGGGATGCACCCTGCCCCCCATACCTTGCCTTGTGCGTCTCTTCCACGTGGCTGTCTCTGAGTTGCATCCTTTATAGTTAACCAGTAACAGTAAATAATAGTAACATTGTTTCCCAGGTGCACTGCTGCTGCTGCTGCTAAGTTGTTTCAGTCATGTCTGACTCTGTGCAACCCCACAGACGGCAGCCCACTAGGTTCCCCCATCCCCGAGATTCTCCAGGCAAGAACAATGGAGTGGGTTGCCATTTCCTTTTCCAATGCATGAAAATGAAAAGCGAAAGTGAAGTCACTCAGTTGTGTCTGACTCTTAGCGACCCCATGGACTGCAGCCCACCAGGCTCCTCTGTCCATAGGATTTTCCAGGCAAGAGTACTGGAGTGGGGTGCCATTGCCTTCTCCAGGTGCACTAGTGGTAAAGAATCTGCCTGCCAATGCAGGAGATAGGGGTTCGATCCCTGGGCCAGGAAGATCCCCTGGAGAAGGAAATGTCAACCCACTCCAGTATTCTTATCTGAGAAATCCATGGACAGAGGAGTCTGCATGTTATGGTCTATGGGGTCACAAAGAGTGAGACACAACGGAGCACACACGCCAGTGTATATAAAACTTTCCTGAGTTCTGTGAGTCATTCTGCAAATTAGCACACTTAACTGAGGAGAGGCGGGTTTGGAAACCCCCTGACTTTGGAGCCAAATTTGATAGACATGGGGGTAACCCAGGGACTCGATACTTATGACTGGTATCTGAAGTATAGGCAGTTCTGTGGGTCTGAGCCCTAAACCTGTGGGGTCTGTTGCTAACACCACTACCGGAATTGAAATGAACTGTAGGAATGTCACCCCACTCCAGCACTCTTGCCTGGAAAACCCCATGGACGGAGGAGCCTGGTGGGCTGCAGTCCATGGGGTCACTAAGAGTAGGACACAACTGAGCGACTTCACTTTTCACTTTCATGCACTGGAGAGGAAAATGGCAACTCACTCCAGTATTCTTGCCTGGAGAATCCCAGGGATGGGGGAGCCTGGTGGGCTGCCATCTATGGGGCCACATAGAGTCGGACACGACTGAAGTGACTTAGCAGCAGCAGTAGGACACCCACTTGAGTTTTCAGAGAACTGGAGAAAAGTTTTCAGGCAAGAACACTCAATCATGCATGCATCTTCAGGAGTCGGTGTGGGGACAGAAGTAGAATAATAATAAAATAAAATAATGTATTCAGCCATAAAAAGGAGCAAAGTACTGATACATGCTGCATCTTGGGCGAACCTCAGATACATTACGCTCAGTGAAAGCAGCCAGACACAAAAGGCCGTATAGTCTGTGATTCCTCTTATAGGATGGATCTAGAAGAGCAGATCCATAAAGATAGAAAGCAGATCTGGATAGCAGAGGATAGGGGAGAGGGGATGTGGAGTGATTATTTGATGAGTACACGGTGCTCATCTGGGGTGATGAAAAAGTCCTGAAACGAGACAGAGGAGATCACCTCATAATGCTGTAAGGAACTGAGCACCACTGAACTGCACATTTAAAAAATGGCTATTTATATGAATTCATGTGAATTTCAACTTAATAAAAAAAATGAGGATGATACAGCTAGCATGGCAGGAACAACTGCAGTAGGCCAATAGTACTTTTACACAGTTTATCCTGTGAATCTTCACTACAAAGGCTGGTGTGCCTGGGACGCCCTCACTCCTGACCCCAACCCCCACCTTCCCAAGCTTTTCTCTTTTCCATTCCCACCCTGCATCCTCGGTCATCTCCTCCAGGCCACTGCTTCAAATACCACCTATACGTCGATAACTTCAAAATTTATGTCTCTAGTCTGACCTCTATACTGAGTTCCAGAATCATAAATTCAACTGCCCACCTGATACCGCTTCTCTGGACAGCTAAAAGGCATCTCTGATTTAAAATCCCAAATTGAAATCTTGACTTTTCTCCTCTGCACCTGATCTAACCAGTGTCACCCAGGTCAGGAAAGAGCTGCTCACTCTCTCCAGCTGCGCAGTTGCTTAGGCCAGAAACTATGGAGTCATTCTTTTTTCCCAAGCTTTACTGAAGTACAATAAAAGTCAATAAATTCATCCATGTTAAGTAAGTGCAGCTTTGACAAACTGTGGCAGTTGTGTACAGTCACATAACTATCATCACCGTCAGGATACACTATTCCAGCAGCCTAAGTTTTTTCATGGCCCTTTTGCAATTAATTCACTTCCCTGAAACTCAGCTCCAGGTAACCCCTGATCTCTTTCTTGTTACCATAGTTTAACCTTTCCTAGAATTGCACAAAAAAAGAATCACAAAATCACAGAGTGGGCAGTTTTGTGTGATTGACTCCCTGTACTCAGCATAATGTTTTCGAAATTCACTCAAGTTGTCACTTGTATTATTATCACATCCATTTTCATTGCTGAGTGGTCTTCCAAAGTATGGTGACAGAACCATTTGGGTGGAATCAGGAGTTCTGTTTTTCCTAAGTTATGCCTGAGATCCAAACTGCAGATTTTGACCTTAAATGATATTTAAAAACATAAGCTCATGTATAGGAGAGGTAGCGGAAAAGAAGACCAAGGTGGAGGGCTACCCCTCTCCCCCAATGTTTAGCTGCTGTTGAGCCAAAGAGGAAGAGAAGCCAGAAAAGAAGTCTTCCTAAAAGAGGTTGTGCATGTCCCCTCCTCCCCCAACAAACAGCAGAAGGCCTCCACGCAGTATTGTGTCAAGAGGAGCCAATGAGGATCTAAGGGTCGAGATTCTAGATAGTCCCTGTGTTAGATCTTCCTAGATCTGAAATCTGCCAACAAGCAGTCTTGACCCCAAAGCTCATATTTACCACCATTTAATTATAGCTGTCCCCACCTTCCCTTCACAAGATGCTCTATGAGATCCTGAGATCTGTATAGACTTCCTCAGCATCCTCAGTGAGAAATCAAGGTCTCTTCCTCTCTTCCGCTTCAGCTGGACTCATGGGTCATGACGCACATTCTTCCAGGAGAGAAACCAGTGCTGGTCCTTCCCCCTAGAGCAACAGGATGGCCAAGCCAGCCTACTTCTGAAGGAAAGCTGAGCCCCAAACACATTCATCTTTGTCAATGACCTGAGGGCAGCTGCTCACGCAAGAAGATTGTGCCTCTCGTGTGCAGCAAGGCCTCTCTGTGTCAAGGGAAACTCTTGCATCCAAGAGGAGGTTTTTGTACTTTTGTTAAAACCCGATACAGCATCACAGCACAGGATATCAAAACTGCAAGGGCCTGGGGAATATTTTGATCCAAACTTTTCATGTGAATGATGAGAACTAAAGCAGAAAGAGGGCCTGTGACCTAAGCAAGGCCACATGGTGAAGATGCTCTGCTCATGCACACCCGCCTTTGCCATCGAGCAACATGAGCTGAGCACCTGTTATTTTCAGGACACCGGGCTATGAAAGGAGGAAACACTTCCGCAGGTACCACGACGTGCCCTGACTCTTAGCATCCTACAGTCTTTTTTCAGAAGTCAGTTCAGATGTTTCAAGACAGATAACAATAAAGGTGTCATAGACTAAGATGCCTTAGAGAACAACTGCCAAGGGTTGGCTGGGAAAGATCTGAGGGGAAAGGGTGTCTTGAACTAAACCCAGGAGGGAACAACTAAAATCACTGAGAACCTCTTAGGTACTGTGCTAGAGGCTACTTTGATCCTGCAACCAACCCTGCATGTTAGTAGTATTATTCTCATTTACAGTGAAGAAACATGAAGCTCAAAGATGCAAAGTAACCAGCACAGTTTCACACAACTAGGTAGTAAATGATGGAGCTGGGATCTGAGTGTGATCCCAAAGTCTTGGTGTTGTTTCACTGGGATGAAGTTAAAGGAGAAGGATTAAAAAGAAGTTTCTGTATCCAAGAGGTGTCAGAGAGGGCATGCATGGGTGATAAGATTTTGAGAACCTCTGCATGGATGATTTATGAATCCTGCACAAGTTACCTGTCTTTGGGGATGCTTCACTGCACGTTTATAACTCAACCAATGAGTATGCAAGTGCAGAAGGAAGAGGTGGGTTGTGCTGCTCACTCTATGCATGAGTGCTGGGGCACTGTGTCAGTCTCTGGGTGCCACGTCTGCAGGTAAGATGGGGTTCCCCCCCTTGGAAAGGCAGTGGGACAAAGCATGCATGCCCAGATAGACTAAACTATTAATCTGTGTTATGGAGATATGCTAACAACAGGCAAACTTTAAGAGGAAACTTGAGCACCATACAGATAGGAGATCTTAATATAATTAACAACATCACACCTGGCAAAAACCTTAGTAATCATGTAGTCTAACTTTTTCCACAGCATACCAGATGAAATTGAGTTGTAGCCAGGGGAAATGATATTCTCAAGATCACACAGCTGAGTAGGGACCAGAACCCTTGTTTCTTAACAAAACGGAGCCTCTCAGCTGCTCTATATCAACTTGGAAATGAAGGCTGCTGAAATGAACAGCTAGAACTGGGTGCATAGATGAAGCACAGCTTCCTTCAGGCTCTGACACAGACTATTCCCACTCAACATCCCTGAATGCTGAGCAACAAACATGCCACATGACCCCCTGGGGATTCAGCTAGAGAAGGCACCCTCTATAAGCCTGCACCTTCTGGGAGAGAGTCCTCTCTTAGCAAGCCAAGGGCAACATGCCCAGAAGAGTCAGCTAATGGCCTTCCCCTGGAATGGTACCAAATCAAAATAACAAGAGCAGGACCTTGCCCTTCATAGTTCTGATAGAAGCTAAGTGCAGGCTTCCAAGTTCAGGGTAGAACATTTTTGTCTGGCAAAGTCAGAGCCATGGCTGGGCAGTGGCGGGAGAGCAAGAGGGGAGGATGCCTGTGATGAGCACTGAGCAGTCACTTTGAATAAGGAGCCAGAAACTGCACTTCAATCCAGATTCGCCCGCTCACCCACTCTTCCATCCACCTATCCATCTGTCCACCCACCCATCTGTCTGTCTGTCCATCCATCCACCCACCCTCCATCCAAGTGCCAGTTATGTGCCAGGCACTGTTCTGGGCTCTGACTCATAAACAACAACAAAAACAAAGCTCAAATCCCAAGGTCTCTGTCTCCTGGGCATGTTCATTCCAGCAGGAAAGCTGGACAAATAGATATATGATAAAACTCCAAGTGATGCTAAGAGATACTATGAAAGTAACATAGATGAAGGGATGAAAAGTGACGGGGGTGGGATACCTACTAGAGAAGATGGAGGGCAGGGTTGAAAGCAGAGCTGAGCTGATATTTGAGGAGAAAGGACATTTTCCCTGCTCAGAGTGTTGCCAGGGGAAGCAGAAAGAGTGGCAGGTGAGCAGAGAGGCTCCAGAGCTGAGGCCTCCAGAAAAGGCACGCTGAGGGCAGCTCCCACGTGTCTGTCCCAGGTGAGCTGACTGCGTAAAAAGCTGTTGTCACAGGCTCGATTTGGAAAAGGTCACCAACTTTGTAGCAAGTGGCAGGTGAAAATAGGCCTGGGATGACATTTGTTCCTTATTTAGGGCTCAGGAGTGTTTGACAATGAATAGGTCAGCAAGGCATCTCTGGCTGCATGGTGGATATGTCAGAATAACACTCCAGAGCCATCCAAGGAGGGGAAGATGCCCAACTTGGGTAAAGACTGAAAACTGCAGAAAAATGACCCACCCACTCCCTTCAGCTCACAGGTTTGGAAGTTCCAATGTGACTCCCTTGCAGATGGCTGCAGTTTCCCCATCCTCTTTCCTGAGCCAAATGAGGACTACTTCAATTAATTTACATTATAGTTTACAAAATGGTCTTTTTTTTTTCTCTGCAAGAAATTAATGTTGGATAATCTGCTATGCAGGTTTTCCAAAGGCCCAGCAGAGAGAAGACACAGCGGTTGACTCTCTGATGGCCAGTAGGGGAATTGTAGACTCCTGCATGCCTGACCTATACTGCCTGGGTCTGCACTGAAGGCTAGCGCCCTTAGGGGAAAGTGGGATGCTGGACACAGAACAGAAGGGCTTTGTAAACCTTTCCATTGCATTTATAACAGGGATACTGTTGAGGACACTGTCCACCCCGGTTCTAGGTCAGTATTCCTTTTGGGAAATTCAAAGTAAGAAATTCCTTTCAAAACTAAACAATGGGATTAACTCAAATCCACTGAAAATAAATGATATATTCTTTTGGAGCAAGAATCCTCTAACTGACTGAGCAGACTGCCAAGAGGCTCAGAGTTCAACTTTCAAAATAGAGTCAGATGGCGCTAGTGGTAAAGAACTCGCCTGTCTGTGCAAGAGATTTAGAGATGTGAGGTCAGTCCCTCAGTTGGAAAGATCCCCTGGAGAAGGACATGGCAACCCACTCCATTATTCTTTTTTGGAGAATCCCACAGACAGAGGAGCCTGGTGGGCTACAGTCCCTAGGATAGTTAAGAGTCGGACACAATTGAAGCAACTTAGCCCGCACAATGATGCTTGTACCTAAATTCCTGTGTCTCTTCTTACAAGTTGCCTAAAACTTTTTGTAAAAGAAAGCAAGCTATAAATGAGTATTAAATAATTTTTATTTTTTAGTTTGTTTTGCTTTACAATACTGTATTCGTTTTGCTACACATTGACATGAATCAGCCACGAGTGTACATGAACTCCCAATCCCGACCCCCACCTCCCCCCTCCTGCCACACACCTTCTCTCTGGATTATCCCCGTACATCAGTCCCAAGCATCCTGCATCCTGCATCAAACCTGGACTGGCAATTCGTTTCACTTATGATATCACACCTGTTCACTGCCACTCTGCCAACTCATCCCACCCTCTCCCTCTCCCACAGAGTCCAAAAGGCCGTTCTATACATCTGTGTCTCTTTTGCTGTCTTGCGTACAGGTTTATCATTACCATCATTCTAAATTCCATATATATGTGTAAGTATACTGTATTGGTGTTTTTCTTTCTGGCTTACTTCACTCTGTATAATCGGCTCCAGCGTCATCCACCTCATTAGAACTGATTCAAATGTATTCTTTTTAATAGCTGAGTAATACTCCATTGTGTATATGTACCACAGCTTTCTTATCCATTCATCTGCTGATGGACATCTAGGTTGCTTCCATGTCCTGGCTATTATAAACAGTGCCGCAATGAACATTGGGGTACACGTGTCTCTTTCAATTCTGGTTTCCTCGGTGTGTATGCCCAGCAGTGGGATCGCTGGATCATAAGGCAGTTCTATTTGCCATTTTTAAAGGAATCTCCACACTGTTCTCCATAGTGGCTGTACTAATTTGCATTCCCACCAACAGTGTAAGAGGGTTCCCTTTTCTCCACACCCTCTCCAGCATTTATTGCTTGTTGACTTTTGGATCGCAGCCATTCTGACTGGTGTGAAATGATACCTCATTGTGGTTTTGATTTGCATTTCTCTGATAATGAGTGATGTTGAGCATCTTTTCATGTGTTTGTTAGCCTAAATGAGTAATAAATAAAACAGAACATTTGCACAAACACAGTGCCTGTTAGATTCCTATTTGTTTAAACGTCTTCCATGGTCTCTGTGACTTGCTGTATGTGAGTTTTCAAAACCTGTTTCCCATTTTCCAGTTTCTAATAGTGGGCCAGGGATGAGCTGACTTCATTGTCACCATGTAAAAACTTAGGACTGTCTTAGAGCTAAGACTTTGAGATGCTGTCCTTTCACTGGCTTCCAAACGTGGACAACTCCATATACTCAGTCTAGTATCCCACAGAGCAAGCCACTCGTCCCACCTGCACTGGGTGGGGTTTACAAGCTACATCTCATGCACAGAGGGTAGTTACAGTCAAGGAGAGAAAGGTCACCCATGTCACCAAGAGCCCTGGCCCTGAACACGAACCTTGTGCTGGAGCACAGCCAACAGCTGCCTGGGGCCAGCTCCTCATTCTGTCTCTATCTGACTCTGTCTCCTATGCTCTCCTGGATCCTGTTTTTTCTTTTCTTTTCTTTTTTTTTAATATAATTGGTTCTGGCTAAATCCACACAGTAGTAACTCTGCTCTGATCTCCAGTTACTATGACTGTTTTACTTCCTGTGGTTTCCACTACTTGCCTGGGTTCTCTCAAAGTTTTCTCAGAAAACTGAAAAATGGGAAAACCCCTCATTTTATCCTTTACCCAGAACATTTTGAACATACATCGGAGATGATCTTCATTGAAGCACATTTAATCTATGTACTGGATGAAGCAACTGAAATGCCACTGAGGGTCAGATCTACAATGGTTGGAGGTCCTTCCTAAAATCAAGTAATCCCGAGGCACGAGCCAGGCAGAGAGAAGCCAGGACGGCAAGGGTCACTCCCCGATTCCTCTTCTCACTGGCAAGTGCACTGGCCCGGATGAAACATATGAGGTCTCTGAGCTGTGTTATGTATCCTGCCATCACTTACACTAAAGGGAACGTGTCAGCCATGAAACATCCCTATTTTATATTCCAACAGTTACATCATTTATGTGCTATTGTCCATGGAGCCCTGTCCCATAAATCCACTGATTAGCTTTGTTTACCATAGGCTACAGACTGAATGGGCTTCCCAGGTGGTGTCAGTGGTAAAGAATCCACCTGTCAATGCAGGAGACACAAGAGACGCAGGTTCAGTCCCTGGGTTGGGAAGATCCCTTGGAGGAGGGAATGGCAACCCACTCCAGTATTCTTGCCTGGAAAATTCCATGGACAGAGGAGCCTGGAGGGCTACAGTCCATGGGGTCACAAGAGTCAGACACAACTGAGCACACATACGGACTATTTATGTACTCCAAAATTCACATGTCAAAATCTCACCCCAAATGTGCTATGTGGAGTGGGGCCTTTTGCAGATTATTATGTCATAAAGGTAAAGCTCTCCTAAAAGGGATAAGTGTTCTTAGAAAGGATCCCCAGAGAGATCCCCTGCCCCTTTCTCCACTTGAGGACACAGCGAGATGGCCATTCGTGAATCAGGATGCAGGTTCTCACCAGACTGCGAATCTGTTGGTGACTTGATCTCGAACTTCCCAGCCTCCAGAACCCTGAGGATGAATGTGTGTTGTTTTTAAGTCCCGCAGTCTATGGTACGCTGTTACCACAGTCCAAAGAGACTAACACACCATATTAATCCTAGTACAGGCTGCTAGAAGAGGCATGCAGGTAAGAACTCCCTCCCAGCGACTTCCCTGGGGTCCAGCAGCTAAGACTCCACACTCCCAATGGAGGGGGCCCAGGTTTGATCCCTGGTCAGGGAACTAGATCCGACATGCTGCAACTGAGAGTTCATACGTTGCAGCTAAAGATTCTGTGTGCCACAAATATGACCTGGTGCAGCTAGCTAGCTAGCCAGCCAGCTAGCCAGAGAGGTAGAGAGATGGAGATAAAGGGACAGACAAATAGATGATACATAAGAATTCCCTCCCAATAAGTGTTACGAATGTGTGATGGAAGTATCATGGACATGCTGATACATACCAAGTATGTATCATACCTTTTTTTATTTCTTTCTTTCCTAGGTCCATAAAGGGAGGGGTGGTGGTTTAATCACGAAGTCATGTCCAATTCTTGTGACCCCATGGACTGTATATGGCCCATCAGGCTCCTCTGTGCATGAGATTGCCCAGGCAAGAATACTGGAATGGGTTGCTATTGCCTTCTCCAATAAAGGGAGGGACTGGGTTGTAATACACTGAAGGGCCTGCTACCAGCCCTTTCCTTCTTTCCCAGGAGTATTTTTATATGGATGGGAGCATACACACACAGAACAAATCTCACTGGGAGCAGCTCTTAGCATGTGGACCTGTCCCTGTCCCCACACCCATCGGGTTGTGTGTTTACCAACAGTGGGTTGTGGTGTTCTCACACCTGTTTATATCAGTTCTTATTGTTGCAATTAAATATGCTAAGTAAATATTTTGTAAATGGATTAATTACAAGTGTGAAAAGAGAGTTGTTTCTCTGAAAACTAAATTGAATTCTTGAAAAAGATTTGATAAGGATGAGTGCTTAAAAAATACTATTCTACTAGACAACTCAGAAAGGTAGTAAGAATCTAGCTGGATTCTGGATTTCAGTGCTTGAAGCATGCCTTTAAATATTAACTCTGCTTTAAATAACTGGAATTGGAAATAACATTACAGGTATAGGCTATGTAAGAAAAATGCCACAAAAGTCTAATAAATGGACTCTAACTCAAAGAAATATCTATGGCTGTAAAAACACCTTCACTTGGAGCAATTCTCCTATCATGCAGTGATGATTTATTTCTACATTTTCTTCCTATGTTGTGGCCAGCTTTGTGATAGTCTGAGTCATTGCTACAGACAGCATTAGAAAAAAGCAACGAGAGACCTTGAGTTCTAGGCCAGGCCCAATTGTTCTGAGACCTTGACCTCCACTTTTGTGAAAGATTTCCAAAAAATAACCCCAAAGGCTCTGCTGAATTCTCATAGTCTAGGATTCTGTGGCTGTCGATTATTCCATAGCTGTTTAAGATCTAGACCCAATCACTAGTCCATCTGTACCAAAAAATCTCCCATATGATCTAAGAACCCCAACTTACATTATTTGCTGACTCAATACTCCTCATTTTGGGTGTTTTGAATCTTAGAGAAAGGAAGATTTTGGAAATATCACTGTCGTAACAGTTTTCAAACATAAAGTTTTTGGTTTGCCTGTGACTTTTGCATCTGTACCTAAATCAAAGTGCAGACTAATCCTGAACATCTCATAAAGTCCTCTGCCTTTGTGCTTGATGTTTTCCATTTCAATTAACTTTCCATTGAGATGTCATTGAATAAAAGACATCAGAGAAATGGAAGAACCTGTTATAAATGCAACCTCTTAGCCCCAGGGAGATTCTAATTCCACTCCATTTAGCAATTTTTGACTGATGCTGACCTAGGAACTCAGGTGTAAGGCTCCTCATGGTGAATCACTTTAAAGCGCCTGTACATGGTGGCAGCTGCAGCTCTGATCGGAGAGAACTCGACATGCTGTCCCGTCACCTTCTGCAGACTTGGAATACCATGCCAGGTGAGAACTGAGATGCCAAAGGGGGCCAGAGAGCACGACGGGGGCTGGGAACAGGAGGTTTGATTCAGCCACCATTTCCACATCAAATGTGACATGGGCAGAGGGAGTTTCTTTTACTTGCACGCTGCAGTTGGGGAACTGTAGCAGACTACAGTCAGTGTGTGAAGACAGAAGGCTGGTCTCAACCTCTTTGGAGAGAAAAGTGCATATTCAATTTTCTAAATAGGAGAAGAACATGAAAATAATCCTTGTTCTATTTATCTCTCAGGGTTTTTAAGAATCGTAAGAGCAACAGCAAAAATAACAAACAGAAGCACCCAGTACCCAGTATACTGGGTATTTAAGTTTTCTGACAACCTTAGAAGACAGATATCATTATCTTCTGTGTAACAGAAATGGAAAAATTCTGAAGCTCAGAAAGATTGAAGTCCCCTGTCTCTGGTTATGCTGCTAGTAAGTTGCAGAGCCGGGATTCAAATCTAGGTCTTCCTGACCCTAGATATGGAAGCCTCTTGAACTGTTCAGCATCTCCTTTCAAAGTGGATCTAGGGATACGGTTCACTAGATTGACTAGATGTGAAAGCCTTTACAGGGTAGTGAAGAGTAAGGTTAAACAAAGCTCTGTTGACATCATAGGGTCTGGTACAGCTCAGGATCGTGTAAGAATGGGATCTGGCCTTCTGAGAGTTGTCTTCTTGGCAGAATCCTCCCAGGCAATATAGTTGAAATTCTTTGACTTTCATACTCTACCTGTCAATTCAGAAAGCCTATTGCATACCCTCAATTGGACCAGAGAGCAATGCCAGTGGGTTCCTGCTCTGTAAGCTAGATTCCTAGTAGCTCTCAGCCCATGCAATGGGCAGACCGTGGATGGGTATTAACAAGTGCTGGGAGCCTTATACGACAATGTAGGTCAAGTCACATGATCTTGATACACACACAGTGAGAAGATGGCTGCCTTGGGACATCCCCCAGGGGTGTTCAGATACATGGAGTGATGCTGATGTGGGGATGTTCACACACCATAACGCTAACTGCAGCAGCTAAAGGATAAAAGAGAGTGTTTAGGAAAAAAAGCAATTTCCTCCTCTATAAAACCTTTCCCAACTTTGTGGGCCAGATTTAGCTCTCCTGCTGCACTTCTGTTGCTTCTGGACCATGTCTTCACTATAATAATTATCTCTTAGCAGTAGTGGGCATCAGGTTCCTCTGGGGAGACTTTTTAAAAAAATATATATGTGCTTGGCTCCATCTCAGGAGATTCTAATTTTCTAATTCTACATTGGGCCAGGGAATTTGTATTTTTAAAGTGCTTTCTAGGTCCATGAATATCCAATACCATGGAAGGCAATATATCCTGAAAAATAAAACCACGGTAGAGAACAATCTAAAAATGCTGAATCAATAGAAAGTAATATATGTATGTATCAGTACACATGCGTATGTAAGACAAAAAATGAATAGGCAAGAAAATAAGGTAATTCTTCAGATTCAGTAATGAAAATTATAAGAGAACATAGTTCAGACACGGGAGCAGGCTGAAGGCAGGATGTAAGCTGGAGAACCTGCCCACCCCTGGCATCATGAAGCACTATTTTAAATAAGCCAAACATAGCTCTGTGTGAAAGCAGCCTGGAGAACAAGGTATAAATCCAGTCTCCCAAAAGTCAGACCCTCGGAGGGTGAAGTGGCAGAAAGCCAGCAGCAAAGAAGAGGGGAAAAAACTTGTCTTAGCCTTGGATCTGGGTGAAAGGCAATGATAAAGAGGTCACTACTGAGAATGCTTAACTCTAGGCCCAGAGTTAGGTAGTCTGAGGGCCAGAACTCATAGCTATCTTTTTGGTCTCATGGCCATGGTGAAAACTGTTGTTTTTGGGGGAAGTAAATTAGATTCTCTCTGCCAAGTCACTTCAGTTGTGTCCGACTCTGTGCAATCCCATAGATGGCAGCCCACCAGGCTCCCCCATCTCTGGGATTCTCCAGGCAAGAACACTGGAGTGGGCTGCCATTTCCTTCTCCAGTGCATGAAAGTGAAAAGTGAAAGTGAAGTGGCTCAGTCGTGTCCGACTCTTACTGACCCCATGGACTGCAGCCCACCAGGCTCCCCCGTCCATGGGATTTTCCAGGCAAGAGTGCTGGAGTGGGGTGCCATCACCTAGAGGACTGTATTTTAAAACCTGGTCTCAATTTCCACAGATAAATATTCGAGGAAAATGAACTGACACACAAACACACACAAAAAATCTATCAGGAAACAAACGCAGCAGAAGTAACAATGAATTTAACTCCAAAAGACTGATTGAAATGAAACAGGGCAGATCTGTTTAGTATATTTAAAGAAGTAACAAGAAATAGGTGGTGGTTTAACAATATATTGCCAGACTCTTTCATTCTTTTTGCATGAAAGACAGAGTCTAAACCCTCTCCCTTGGTCTTCTAGAATTAAAAGATGTTTGCTCCTTGGAAGAAAAGCCATGACAAACCTAGACAACATATTAAAAACCAGAGACATTACTTTGCCAACAAAGTAGCTTTGAATAGTCAAAGCTGTGCTTTTACCAGTAGTCGTGTATGGATGTGAGAGTTGGACCATACAGAAGGCTGAGTGCCGAAGAATGGATGCTTTTGAACTGTGGTGTTGGAGAAGACTCTTGAGAGTCCCTTGAACTGCAAGGAGATCAAATCAGTCAATCCTAAAGGAAATCAATCCTGAATATTCATTGGAAGCACTGATGCTGAAGCGCCAATACTTTGGCTACCTGATGTGAAGAACTGACTAATTGGAAAAGACCCTGATGCTAGGAAAGACTGACAGTAGGAGGAGACGGGGATAACAGAAGACTAGATTGGTTGGATGGCATCACTGACTCGATGGACTTGAGTCTGAGCAACCTCTGGGAGATGGTGAAGACAGGGAAACTTGGCCATGGGGTCAGAAACAGTCGGACACAACTGAGCGACTGAACAGCAGCAAAACCCCCTCCCATCAAATGCTTCGTTTCAATGACTCTTTTCTGATGAACAGAATGTGACAGATATGATACTATCTATGACTCTCGAATTCAGGTGATGAAAAGGATACCACCTCTACTGGCTCACTATCCTTATCTCTCTGCCTGTTTACTCTTATTCTCTCTGTCCTCCTCTCTCTCGCCGTTTACTCACTTTGAGAGAGGTCAATTTCCATGTCTTGGGATACTCAAGATGTACTGTGAAGAGGCTCCCAAGGAAGGAAAAGAAAGCCCCTGGCCTATAGCAGTCATCAGTCTGCCAGCTACGTCAGTGTATCTTAAGTCAGTTATCTAGTCTCTTCAATAAATGATATTGGAAAAGTTGGATAACCACATGTAGGAGAATGAAATTAGACCCCTATCTTATACCAGTCACAAAAATTAATTCAAAATAGATTATGAACTTAAAGATAAGAACTGAAACTATAAAACATCTAGAAGAAAACAGTGAAAAAGCTCTTTGACATTGATCCTGGCAAATATACTTTAGATATGACACAAAAAACAGGACAACCTAGAGAGGTGGGAGGGAGGGAAATTCAAGAGGGAGGGGGCATATGTATACTTATGGCTGATTCATGCTATTATACGACAGAAACCAATGCAACATTGTAGAGCAATTATTTTCCAATTAAATTAAAATAAACATAGGAATCAAAAGCAAAAATTAATCAGTGGGATTGTCAAATTAAGAAGTTTCTGCACAGTGAAATAATCAACAAAATGAAAACAAAACCTATGAAATGGGAGACATATTGCCAATAGTATATATGATAAGGGTTAATATCCAAAAGAATTCTTACAGTTCAACAGCAAAAAAGTAAAGTCTGATTAAAAAAAAATGAGCAGAGGACTGAAAAGACATTTTTTCAAAGATATATAAGATACACAAAAAGTATCTTATCATCATGAATCATCAGAAAATGCAAATAAAAACCACACTGAGACATCACTTCCCATCTAGTTAGAATGGGGTGGCAGTACTCCAATTTTAAAAAAGAATGGCTATCATCAAAAAGATAAGAGATAATAAGCATTAGTAGGAATGTAGAGAAACGGGAACACTTGTGCACTGTTAGTGGGAATGTAAATTGGTGCAGCCACTATGGAAAACAGTATGGAGGCTCCTTAAAATACTAACAACAGATTATCACATGATCCAGTAATCCCCCGACTTGGTGCATGTCCCAGAGAACTGAAAACAGAATCTCAAAGAGACCTCTGCATACTCACATTTATTGTAGCATTATTCACAATAGCCAAGAGATGAAAAACCTCAGTGTATATCTATGGATAAATGGATAAGGAAAATGTCCCCTGCCAAAGAGTGTACTATTCAGCCATAAAAACAGGGATATATTGTCATTTGGGTCAGTACAGATGGACCATGAGGGCATTATGCTAAATGAAATAAGTCAGAAAAAGATATATGTATGATCTCACTTATATATGAAATATGAAAGTCAAACTCCTAGAAAACAGAGACGAGAATGGTGGCTGCCGTAGCTGGAAGGTGGGGGAATTTGGGAGATGTTGGTTAAAGGTATACATTTCCAGTTATGACATGGTGATCATAGTTAGTAATAGCATATTATACACTTGAAACTTGCTAAGAGACTAGATCTTAAATGTTCTTATCACCAAGAAAAGAAGTGGTAATATGACGTAATGGAGATTATTACCTATCACTATGGTGGAAATCATTTTGCAGGGTTTAAGTGTATCAAATCAATGAAGTGTAGACTTTAATATATATACAATAAGTCAATCATATCTCAATAAAACCAAAAACAAAACAAACAAAACCCCAAATACAAACACCATAACACAATATCATGTTTTAATTAAAAAAACTCAGTTACCCAGCCCAAGCTGACACATGACGATAATTGCATGAGAGCTTCCAAAAGAGAGGAGCCTCACTGAGACATGGCTGAATGTCAACAGAAACCATGCAACCTAATAAAGCAACTTGTTTGAACTTACTACATTTTACTGTAACTTGTTATACATAAATAGACAACTATACAGACTATAAAAAGTACAACAAAGAATAAGAAAACTATCAAAAAATGACCCAGTATATTTGAAAATGAACCAAGTAAAAGGTATAGAAATGAAAAATAACTGACAGCTGACTTATCAACAGAAACAATGTAAGCCCAAGAGAGTGGAATAACATCTTTGGTGTGCCAAGAGGAATAATTGTCAACCAAGAATTATAGATCCAGTGAAAACATCCTTCAGGATAGCAAAATAAAGACTTTTTTCTCAGAGAATCAAAAACAGATTTTACTAGTAGCAGACACTCACTACGGGAAATTTAAAAAGATATATTTCAGGAGGAAGAAAAATGATTCCAGAAGGAAGTCTAAAATGTGAGAAAGGAGAGTGAAAAAAAACCCAGCCAATTTATAGATAAAGTTCTTAAAATGTACAAAGTGAAATGGCAACCCACTCCAGTATTCTTGTCTGGAGAATTCCATGGACAGAGGAGCCTGGTGGGCAACATTTTGTGGAGTTGCAAAGAGCTGGACAAAACTAAGTGACTGAGCATGCACTCAGGCACCAAGTGAAAATCAGCAATACCATGTAATGAAAGAAATTGGAACAACAAGAAAATAAATAAGCATACTTTAAATAACAGGCATATAATTCAGGAGGAGGTAATTATAGACAAAATATTCTGAAGTTCTCACATTGTTTAGAAAAGGGAAGATACTAATTTCAAACATTAAGTATTCATGTTAAGATCCCTGCTGTGTAACTTTCAACTAGTAGATGTTAAATTTTGAATGAGTAATAAAAATCCATAATCAGTTCACAGAAGGTAAGAATGGAGAAATGAAGAAACATGAGACAAACAGGAAGCAAAAAGTCAAATGGCAGAAATAACAGCAACCATATTGCTAACAGCTACCTGGCTAAATAAACTGAACTTCCTGGGAGAAAGAGAGATACTTAACAAAATTTTCAAAACTTCAGCTTTATATCATTGAAAACAAAGAAACTGAACATAAAAAGATGAAAAAATATCCAAAAGGCAAAGATGAAATATGGCTATTAGTAAAAAGACATTATTACAGGATGTGTTTACCTTATAGAAAACTTGAACTCTGTTGATAAATTATTGGAAACAGCAAGAGAGTTTAGTAGGTTCTGAACAACACACGTTAATTGCCTTTTCATATACTAGCAATAGGTAAAAAAATACACTAAAATATCACTGGCAATGTCAACAAACTATATTAGCTATCCAGAAATACCACTACCAAGAGATGTGTGAAACTTGTATGGGGAACACTGTAAAATGTTATTGGAAGATATGAAAGAAGAACAAACCAAAAGAATAACAAATCAATTTTATAGACAGGAAGACTCATTACCATAAAGATAACAATTCTCAAAGTGATTTATGGATACAGTCAATAAAATTTCAATCAAAATTCCATTGTCTGTCTATACATGTGTGTATGTATGTACCTGATGCACAGAACTTGACAATTCTAAAACATGTATATTTGAGATTAGCCAAGACTGTGATAATTCATTATGCTACATACTTACTAATATGTCAACACAGTATTTTTGTTACAGTTCAATTTTTAAAAGTTTTTAAAAAGGAAGGAGAACAAGTGAGGGGACTAGAGCTACCAGATGTTAAGATTTATTATAAAAGTATAATTATATAAAGATGATATGATATTGACATAAGGATATGCAATGCAACAAACTAATGCATTGTAGGAACTTGACCTATGGCAGATAAATGAGGGAAAGGTTATCTGAAAAATTATCTTGGAACAAATGGTTACTACACAAAAAATAAACAAAAACTTAATCCATACTTCAGATAGGAATCACTCTCACATGAATGAAATAATTAAATGGAAGGCAAAACTCTAAGGAAAATATTTTTACAACCTCAGAGTATCAGTTATTTTTTTAAACCAAATATAAAAACATGCTATCCATAAAGGAAAACCGATAAATTCAACTACACTACAATTAAGAACTTCAGTATATCAACTGAAATTGACACCATAAAAAAGTGGAAAGACACATAGTAAACCCAGAGATGATAATTGCAGCATATAAAATTGGCAAAGGCTTGGCATCCAGAACATATAAGGAATGGTTACAAATCAATAAGGGAAAGATGAGCAACTCAACTAAAAATGTGCAAAAGACATGGACAAATACTTCTAGAATAGAAAATTCAACCAGGCACTAAACATATTAAAAAATGTACAACCTCATTAGTAATAAAAATGTGAACTAATATGCCATTAACATATAACACTTCATCTACTAGGTTGGTAAAGATTAAAAAGGGAAACTAATGAGCAAATACTACTGAAGATGGGTAGCTGTGGGAACTGTTTGTCACTAGGATGGGAATGTAAATTGTAACTACCACTTTGCAAAACCATTGACAATCATAAACAAAGTTGAGCATATATACTTTATAACCCAAAGTCCTCAGGAAAACTCCAGCAGATTTAAAAATAACATTCATAGAAGTATTATTGTGAATAGTCTAAGTGATCTGTGACAAAAGAATTGATATACTGTGACTTACTCATACATGGCACGAAAATGAATGAGCTTGATTAACATGCTACAAAAATGAGCCAAAAAAGGAAGCCACAGAAGTGTGTATGTAGAATGCTCCCATTTACATGAAGTTAGCACAGGCAAATACTATGTTTGGGAACATGGGAGTTTGACTACCAAGAAGATCATGGAATTGCTAAGTCCAAAATACAGAATAATGTTTAACTCTGAGTCATAGTGTACATAGGGCTTCAAAGGGTTTGATGAAGGTTGACTTGTTTGGCTTGGTGGTAGATATATGGTTGGAGTTTTTATTACTTAACAAAATGTAAATATATATTCCTATCCATGTAGAGTATGTATCATACACTTTTTGTTGAAACACTTATTGTGTTTATTCTAAAATCACAGGTTAGAAGGAAATTTTTCCATCTATGTATATAGACTCAGTCAGTTTCAGTTCAGTTGTTCAGTCGTGTCCGACTCTTTGCGACCCCATGAATCACAGCACGCCAGGCCTCCCTGTCCATCACCAACTCCCGGAGTTCACTCAGACTCACGTCCATCGAGTCCGTGATGCCATCCAGCCATCTCATCCTCTGTCGTCCCCTTCTCCTCCTGCCCCCAATCCCTCCCAGCATCGGAGTCTTTTCCAACGAGTCAACTCTTTGCATGAGGTGGCCAAAGTACTGGAGCTTCAGCTTTAGCATCATTACTTCCAAATAAATCCCAGGGTTGATCTCCTTCAGAATGGACTGGTTGGATCTCCTTGCAGTCCAAGGGACTCTCAAGAATCTTCTCCAACACCACAGTTCAAAAGCATCAATTCTTTGGCGCTCAGCCTTCTTCACAGTCCAACTCTCACATCCATACATGACCACAGGAAAAACCATAGCCTTGACTAGATGGACCTTAGTCAGCAAAGTAATGTCTCTGCTTTTGAATACGCTATCTAGGTTGGTCATAACTTTTCTTCCAAGGAGTAAACGTCTTTTGATTTCATGGCTGCAGTCACCATCTGCAGTGATTTTGGAGCCCAGAAAAATAAAGTCTGACATTGTTTCCACTGTTTTCCATCTATTTCCCATGAAGTGATGGGACCAGATGCCATGATATTAGTTTTCTGAATGTTGAGCTTTAAGACAACTTTTTCACTCTCCTCTTTCACTTTTATCAAGAGGCTTTTTAGTTCCTCTTCACTTTCTGCCATAAGGGTGGTGTCATCTGCATATCTGAGGTTATTGATATTTCTCCCGGCAATCTTGATTCCAGCTTGTGCTTCATCCAGCCCAGCATTTCTCATGATGTACTCTGCGTATAAGTTAAATAAGCAGGGTGACAACATACAGCCTTCTTGACATACTCCTTTTCCGATTTGAAACCAGTCTGTTGTTTCACGTTCAGTTCTAACTGTTGCTTCCTGACCTGCATACAGATTAGATTTCTCAAGAGGCAAGTCAGGTGGTCTGGTATTTCCATCTCTTTCAGAATTTTCCACAGTTTATTGTGATCCACACAGTCAAAGGCTTTGGCATAGTCAATAAAGCAGAAATAGATGTTTTTCTGGAACTCTCTTGCTTTTTCCATGATCCAGCAGATGTTGGCAATTTGATCTCTGGTACTACAATGTCCTTATTCTTTAATCTTGAATGTTTTAAGGCAGTTAGCACTTTCTCATGTATTACAATGATGTTGATGTACTTATTTTTAGATGATAGTTTTTAGGAAACATTTAGNCTCTCTTGCTTTTTCCATGATCCAGCAGATGTTGGCAATTTGATCTCTGGTACTACAATGTCCTTATTCTTTAATCTTGAATGTTTTAAGGCAGTTAGCACTTTCTCATGTATTACAATGATGTTGATGTACTTATTTTTAGATGATAGTTTTTAGGAAACATTTAGGAAAGGCACATAAAAACTGAAAATAAGCCCCAAGCTACAATTACTTATTTTTCCATCCTCTCTTTGGCTTCATCTTAATGCATGCACATGGCTCTACTGCTGTCTGGCACATTCGATGTAAACACTGTCCACCTATGAGGAATTTTGAAACACAGTGTTTATTTCATTTTTACTGCTGCTCCTATCTGGAGGAATTTGAGTTGTTTCTAATTACTCATTATTTTCATAGGCATTTGTTATAATTTTTTTTTTACCTTTTTATTTTGTATTGGGGTATAGCTAACTGACAATGTTGTGATAGTTTCAGGTAAACAGTGAAGGGACTCAGCTATACCTATATATGTATCCATGCTCCCCCAATATATATTTTAAATATCTAAGCAAGACCAAAAATGACAATTGTTACAAAATAAACTGGAGTGGAGAGAACAAATGAACAGGGGGACTCTAACAAAACCTCCAGCTGCAAGTTTGTACCTATAGATTCTATTAGATTCTATTAAGTGTCTTTCTGTTTCAACTGTGAACGTAGAGAGGGCAGGGCCTGTAGTCCACTCGAGTCCATTTCCTTAGCCCTGGCTGGGGAGATACAGAGCACACTGTTAACGGGCCACCAGCATTTGTGGTGACCACAGCCTCCTTCTGTTGCTTAAGCCAGAAAGCTGAAAGTCAACCCTGATTCCTCTCCCGCCCTCATCAACCACATCCTAGCATCCCAAAATAGCACATCTCAAATGCATGCGAGGTCCAATCTCCTCTCTGCAAATGCTGCTGTGACTGGTCACCCTGCTTCCATGCTTGTCTCCTTCAATTCATTATCCACAGCACACCAGCAGGGCTTTTGGAATGTAAATCACATATCACTACAGCTCTTAGCCCCCCACTACAAAACTCTATTTATAAACATAAAAAGCAAACTCACTATCATGGCCCCCGGGACCCTTTAGGAACAAGCCCCTATCCATAGTCTCCTGTCCCTCCCAACACTGCTTGCCACTCAATCTTCCAGCCACAGGGGACTTCCTGTTCCTCCAAGGCTATCAGCTCTTTCCTACCCCAGGCTTCACACAAGCCAGAATGCTCTCTTCCACTTTTTCCTCTCTTCAGTATCAACAACTCTGCACTCTTTTAGCATAAACGCCTCGTCCTTAGGCCTTCCTTCACAACCCTCTCTCCAAAGTAGCTCCTAGGTCCTTATTCTCCAACTCTCAATCTCTGACATTTCCTTCATAGCTCCCATTGATACGTTTCTCTTGCCTCTCTTCCATACTTGGACGTGAGCCTCTCAGTAAAAGCTATGAGTTGTTGCTATTATATATAAATATCTACAGCCCAGTAGGGTCTGGAATATAGTAAGTGCTCAATAATTTGTTTTTCTTAATTTCAATTTTTTGGCTGTGCTGGGTCTTTATTGCTGTGTGTGGGCTTTCTCTAGTTTTGGCAAGTGGGGCCTACTCTCTAGTTGCTGTGCAAGGGCTTCTCATTGTGGTGGCTTCTCTTGTTGCAGAACATTGGCTTAGTTGCCCCACAGCATGTGAAATCTTCCCAGAGCAGGGATGAACCTGCTGGGAGCCAGCATGGGAGATCCCACCAATGACAAGGTCATGCAGAAGAGATCTGATAAGCAAGGCTTCAGGACTCGAGGGACTCCCTGGGCCATCCCGCCCATGACAAGGTCATGCGGAAGAGATCTGATAAGCAAGCCTTCAGGACTCGACGGACCCCCTGGACCTGCCCAAGCATATATTGCAAAACCAGAATCTGTCTGTCTTACTATTTTAAGGCTTTCACCAACTCTCTGACATTAACAGGGGGCTATCCCCGACCACCTTTTTCTGGAAAAAGTTAACTTCAGGCTTTAGTTAATAACTCTCCTGGACATGATAGGAGTGTTTCAATTCAAATCCCTCTGATGGCTTTCTAGCTTGTCTGACAGGTGCTACGCTTATGATTATCCACAACCTCCCAACTGTGAGAGGCATGGGAAGCCTAAAAATATAGAGCCTTTTGAAGAGTTAAAAACTATTAGAGTAGTGCTGGTGTAGGATTTTACTGATGAGCAAATGCTTGCTGCCAAGTTCCCACATCCCTTATCCATTGTACACCTGAGAGTACATTAGTTAACATAGTTGGAATGTAAGAAAAACAAATAGTAGCCTTGAATTTAACCACATCAGACCTTTGAGCTAATTGGTTCTTTCTTTGTTGTAACTTCCTGCACCTTTGCTCCATGAGAATGTAACTCTGTTTGATAGTGTCTGAGGCTGACATAGATGAGAAATATAAAGAAAAAACACTTCAAGGGAAAATAAGTTTTCTGGTTGAGCAGCCTTTATCAAAAGAGGGTCACAAAATGTCCAGAGGCCTCCAAGGCCAAAAGATAATGTACGCAACATCGTTTGTGGGAAAGGTATGCAGAAAAAATCCTGGTTTCGATAAGGGCAAAACTGCTGGAGTGTTTGGGCTGATTCTGCATGACCTTGCATCCTTCATTTCCCTCTATGTACAAGTCAAGGTATAAAAGTCCCTTTTAAAAATAAAGTTACGGGCCTCACTCACCGAAGCTTGGTCACCCCGTGTCATTCACCATTCATTCATTCATTTGCCAATGTCCATCCTGAGGGTATCCCTGGACTCTGCTGAGGCTGGACCCCAACATGAACCCATATCCCACACATTGGCAGGTGGATTCCTAACCACTGAATCACCAGGAAAGTCCACTATTTATTGAAGGGGGGGGGGGGCGGAAAGTGGTAGCCTGGATTAAAATTGAAGGTATTCCTTAGATGAGCCATTAACTGTGATCCCAGATGTTCTTCCCTTTCCTGATCCCTCACTTAACACCTGCTTTCCTAAGGAAAGAACACTTCCTTGTAACAAAAGGGCAGCAGAACAACCAGCCCTTGCTTCACTTTTCCCTGATTTTCCTGTTCTCCCCACTCTGCCATATACACAGCTTAAGAGGTTGTTTTCCCACCCTAATCCTATCTTCTCATCACTTCTGAAGGAATGATATTATTGTTTCAATAGTCTCTTATACTCTCCAAGGGGCAGGGCCAACTCCAAAGAAAAGCCTGGAGAAAACCTCCCTTCCCTTGGTCATCCTTCTTTGCCCACTGACCCCATGGCTATCTCTGAATCTATAAAAATCCTAATACTCAGTTCAGTGTGCTCAGTATTAAGATTATCCCTGGAAGGAAAGAACAATTCAAAAAGAAATAGTGTTCAAGCACAGGGGACCTGGTGATTACCAGAAAAAGCCCTCTAATCTCATCAACCATTTTCCTAATTAACTAGTCCCTTTTTGCCTTAACTGATGCATGTTCCTTTTTTTTTTTTTCATTATAGCTCATTCATAAAGAGGCAGAATCCAAAGAGAAGGCCTTGTGAGTTTTGTTCAAAGGAGTCAAGTTTAAAAAGCAAATAAGGTGAAGGATTAACAGAAGGTTCAAGTTTCATTAAGTAGATGTGTTGATGTTTCCGGAAAGTAAAGTACAGTGGGCCAAGCCTTTCCATTCCCTGAACACAGCACCACCCATAATGAATTCTGCACAGCATTGCTTGCAACCCTGCAATATCTCATTCATTGATTTTATTGTCAAATGAGAAGGCTCTGGCTCCAAGTGGCATTTACTGAGACAGACGAGGAATGACCCAGACTTCATTACTTGGCACTCGTGCTCTGGATAATTTCAATGCTACATGGGAGGAAACAACAGAACAGGGTGCTCTGATTCTAACATCTGGAGTGGCTTTGGTCGAGTCCCAAGCCACCTGAAGCCTTGCTCATTAGTTCACTCATCTGTGGGGATGGGCAGAGCTCAGCCTCTCCAGAATGCTATAAGTTCCATTTCGAGTTTCTCTCCTATCGTGATGGGGCTCTGAGGAGTGGCCCCATGAGGAATCTGACAGTAACATCTGAGAAGTATCCTGTTGAATGGAATTAAGCAGCCTGTTTTCTAAAACATGGTGATGCTACTGAACACAAAGACCCCAGTCTCCACTCTGATCCTATCACCCTCTCAGCAGGAAGGACCTATTCTCTAAGGACTACCCACTCCAGTACTCTTGCCTGGAGAATTCCATGGAGAGAGAAGCCTGGTGGGCTACAGGCCAGGGGTCACAGCATTAGACATGACTGATGACTAACATTTTCACTGTTCATCCACATCAACATTCCCAGAGCTACTCACTCTTATCATATCTCTTATGCGTTTCATGTCACCAACACCATACCAGACGTCCACCTAGGCTGTCACTCAAATTCAACACATCAAAAACTCAAACTCTTAAATTTTCTAACATGGCCAGTATCTTTTTAGGCAACACATCTGGGGCCTTGAACTCAACTGGTTATCAAATTCTGATCAATCATTCTTTTGGGGGGGGGGAACAAAGACAAAAAGGCACAGCATTTGTTGATTATTTCCTAGGCACAAGAACTTCACAAGTATTCTCTATTTTTTCCCCAGTAGCTTTCTGAGGTGTGTATCTCATTTTTTTACAGATGAGGAAACTGAGGTTGATGTCTGAGGCTTCCTGTCTGGGGCAGATGGTTAGACACTGGCAGAGCCAGGATTCAAACTCATGGTTGTGAGACCACAAAACTTTGTTCTTTCAATTACCCAGGCCTATCTCCTGGAGGGTCTCATAGCCTCTCAGCTCTTCCCATCTGAATTGGTTGTGAGCCCAGACCTCCGTCCAGACCCTCCTCCATCTCACACCACCACATTACTCTTCCTATAACACCATGTCCACCATTAATCATTCTCTGGGAGCTGAGTTTCATTAGTAATTAGAAACCACAATATTATTAATGGACTGATAGGTTCTCTCTTGCTGACATCTTTAAGTCTAAACTCCTGGTTGGGGACTTCGCTGGTAGTCCAGTGGTGAAGACTTCACCTGTCTGTGTAGGGGGTGAAGATCTGATCCTTGCAGGGAACTAAGATCCCACGCGCCTTATGGTCAAAAACAAAACATAAAACAGAAGCAATATTGTAACATTTTAAATAAAGACTTTGAAAAACAGTCCACATTAAAAAATTGTATCGATGAACCTATTTGCAAGTAGCAATGGAGACGCAGACACAGAGAATGGATGAGTGGACACGGTGGGTAAAGCCAAGGGTGAGGCGAACTGAGAGAATAGTATGGAAACATGAGCATTGCCATATGAAAGAGACAAAAAGTAGGAATTTGCTGTGTGACACAGGGAGCTCCACCCAGTGCTCTATGACAGCCCAGAGCCCTGGGAGGGGGAGGGAGTTCGGAGTGGGGTTCAGGAGGGAGGGGACGTATGTATACCTGTGACTGCTTCATGTTGATGTGTGGTAGAAACCAATATAATATTGTAAAGCAGTTGTCCTTCAATTAAAAAAAAATCAAATAAAAAAGTCTGTCCTAATATGTAAGAAATCTCAAAAAAAAAAAAAAAAAAAAAGACTCCTTGGCTTGACTTCAGCCTGCCCACACAGCCTTCACATGCACATTTTTCAGGCACCGACTCTGTTTCAGGCATCTGTATTCCGTAGCCTGGGGAGATAAACATGAATAGGCAGACTTTGGCCTTAAAGACCTCGAAATTTGTTCCTTTTGTTCCACATTCCCCTCCCTGTCAAAACACACATTAAGTGCCTCAGTTCAGTTCAGTTCAGTTACTCAGTCGTGTCCAACTCCTGGCGACCCCATGAATCGCAGCACCCCAGGCCTCCTGGTCCACCACCAACTCCCGGGGTTCACTGACTCACGTCCATCGAGTCCGTGATGCCATCCAGCCATCTCATCCTCTGTCGTCCCCTTCTCCTCCTGCCCCCAATCCCTCCCAGCATCAGAGTCTTTTCCAATGAGTCAACTTCGCATCAGGTGGCCAAAGTACTGGAGTTTAGCTTTAGCATCATTACTTCCAAAGAAATCCCAGGGCTGATCTCCTTCAGAATGGACTGGTTGGATCTCCTTGCAGTCCAAGGGACTCTCAAGAGTCTTCTCCAACACCACAGTTCAAAACCATCAATTCTTTGGCGCTCAGCCTTGTTCACAGTCCAACTCTCACATCCATACAGGACCACAGGAAAAATCATAGCCTTGACTAGATGGACCTTAGTTGGCAAAGTAATGTCTCTGCTTTTGAATATGCTATCTAGGTTGGTCATAACTTTTCTTCCAAGGAGTAAGCGTCTTTTAATTTCATAGCTGCAATCACCATCTGCAGTGATTTTGGAGCCCCCCAAAATAAAGTCTGACACTGTTTCCACTGTTTCCCCATCTATTTCCCATGAAGTGATGGGACCAGATGCCATGATCATATGCACCTACTGGCCCAATAATCCTGGTTTCACTATGAAGCCTCCCGGCTCTCTTGCAGGCACCCCCATCTCCCTCATCTCCTGGGAAGAGTCCCTCACTCTCTTTAGAAATCTTCCATTTCTAGACCTAATTTGAGTTTCAGTTCTTCCATAAGGGAGAGCAGGCCCTGCCATCCCTCTTGTATAGCCCACACATCTCATGCTTCATGTAGATTTGTTCCACAAACACCCATTGTGTAAAGACCAGTGTGGTGTTACAGAAACCACACCAGTGGATAGAAGCCAATTACTTTCTGGTTGTGAGACCTTCATCAAATCACCCATTCTTACTGAGCCTCAGGTTACACGTCTATAAACTGGGGACAGGAAGCAGGTTCTCCTGAGCATAGTTGGCTTGCCTCTGTGGATTCAACCAATGTTGGATGGAAACTATTTGGAAAAAAAATGCCAGGAAGTTCTGAAAAGCAAAATTGGAATATTCCATGCCCAGGGAACTATTTACATAACATTTACATTGCATTTACAACTATTTACATGACATTTATATTGTTTTAGGTATTATAAGTAATCTAGGGATGGTTTAAAATATACAGAGGATGCGTAGTTACATGCAAATACTGCATCATTTTATAGAAGGGAGGCGAGCATCTGCAGATTTTGGTATCTGCAGGGAGTCTTGGAACCAATCCCCATGGATACCAAGGGATGACTGTTTATATGATAATGTTTCTAAAAGTGACTTATAAATGCAGTGAGATTCAACATCTGAATTGTTCTTCTAGCCCTGAGATGTGGATTTTGGAAAAGTCCAAAAGAACCCCATGGGGGGGTTTTCAAGATGGCGGAGGAATAGGACGGAGAGACCACTTTCTCCCGCACAAATTCATCAAAAGAACATCTCAACGCTGGGTAAATTCTACAGGGCAGCTTCTGAATGTGAGCAGAGGACATAAGGCATCCAGAAAAGCAGAACATTGTCTTCAAAAAGAGGTAGGAAAAACACAGAAGACGAAAAGGGAAACAAAGGACGTGGGGAGGGAGCTCCGTCCCGGGAAGGGAGTCCTGTCCCGGGAAAAGTTTTAAAGGGAGAGAAGTTTCCAAACCCCGGGAAGCACTCTCACTGCCGAATCTGTGGCGAGTCTTGGAGGCACATGGCAGGGAGGAAAAATGAATGGTGATTGAGACCAGCAAGTTGCGAGCCCGGCGGTGATTCCCGGTGGAGAGGCAGAGCAGACGCCTGCATCCGCCACTAGCAAGTGGGG
>SJXQ01003255.1:277717-303891 GCA_006408695.1 Aepyceros melampus
AAAAAAAAAAAAAACAAAAAAAAAAAAAACAAAAAAAAAAAAAACAAAAGAACCCCATGAAGTATGAGAACAATAATTATTATATTTTTATTGTTCTACATTATTATTGTTATTACTGCTGCTTCTTGAGCAGTAGGAAACATCTGCTCACATTTTCAATGTGCTTCTATAATTTCTTTCAGGTCTCTTTTCTCATTCATCTCTAATTTTGTGTGTCTTATCCATCTTATTTCTCACCACCTAACCTCACCCAACTTGAAAAAAATGCCAATATGTAATTTGTTGAATAACTGGTTGAGAGCAAATAAAAGACCACCCCGGATATTCTACTCCAGCAGGTGTGAATCTGACCTCCCTCCTTCCCTCCCATTGCTAAGCTAGGAGACAAAAAGAGGCTGGAGACACTAGGCTGATTTTATGATCCATAAAAGAGAAGCAGATCTGAAGCTGAAGCTCCAATACTTCAGCTACCTGATATGAAGAATGAACTCATTGGAAAAGACCCTAATGCTGGGAAAGATTGTGGGCAAGAGGAGAAGGGGGCTACAGAGGATATAATGGTTGGAAAGCATCATCAACTCAATGGACACGAGTTTGAGCAAACTCTGGGAGATAGTGAAGGACAGGGAAGCCTGGCATGCTGCAGTCCATGGGGTCGCAAAGAGTCAGATACAGCTTAGCGACTGGAAACAAGAATGGAAGAGAAGTGGAGACTCAGGTGAAAGTCAAGGAAGGGGTGGAAAGCCCACCCTCCAGTCTGTTAGCCACAGCTGGAGGTGAGCGGATATCCCTGAGTTAGTGCTGAGGGCCATTTTACAGATGATCCAACTTTTGTTCGGTTTTATTTACTTATTTTTTTAAAGAAATTTTGGGCTTCCCTGCTGGCTCAGACAGTAAAGAATCTGCCTGCAATGCAGGAGAACTGGGTCGATCCCTGGGTTGGGAAGATGTCCTGGAGGAGGGCATGGCAACCCACTCCAGTACTCTTGCCTGGAGAATCCCCATGGACGGAGGAGCCTGGCAGGCTACAGTCCATGGGGTTGCAAAGAGTCAGCACAAGCACAGCAAAGCGCAGTTAATTTACAATGTCAGTTTCTGCTACATAGCAAAGTGATTCAGCTATACACATATTCTTTTCTGTCATAATTTATTATAAGATATTGAATATAGTTCTCTATGTTATACAGTAGGACCTTGCTGTTTATCTATTTTACATAGTTTGAATCTGTCTGCTAATCTCAAACTCCTAACTTACGTCTCCTCTTTCCCCTTTGGTAATGATAAGTTTGTTTTCTATGTGAGTCTGTTTCTGTTTTGTAAATACGTTCATCTGGATATTTTAGATCCCACGTACAAATGATATCATATGATATTTTTCTGTCTCTGTCTTACATACTTAGTATGATAAGCTCTAGGTCAGTCCATTGTGCTGCAAATGACATTATTTCATTCTTTTTATGGCTGAGTAATAGTCTCATCTATAGATATCACATCTTCTTTATTTATTCATCTGCTGATGGACATTCAGATTCCTTGTATGTCCAAGCATACTTTTAAGCCATTTGTGGACAAAGATGGTATCTATCTGTAGACTTTTCAGGAAGCACTTTGCAGGATATTGTACATAAAGAAAATTTCAACAGTTTATAGTTGATGAAGGAGGGGGAAAAAGAATAAAGAGAAAAGGGCAGTCGAAGGATTCAGCTAATACTTTATCTTTTCTTAAATACTTATTTCTTCTCAAATATCTAGTAAAGTGGTTTCCAAGGAAGACAAGACTGCTGTTCAGTGGATATTTTGGAAGTTGAAGCATGTGGTTTGTTGTTGCTTTGACTGAAGGATGCCATTGGCTAAATGGAGAAACAAAGTTAAGGGATATCAATATTCTGCAATATATGGGACAATTCCACACAACAAAGAATTGTCCCTTGCTTCTTGTGGCTTTCAAAAGATATTCATTTAAGTGAACAAGATGTCAATAATCATTTGTGTATAAAATCTAAGTCATATTTTACACTCAAGCTTCAAGGGTTTTGTCATCATTCAGTTACTAAGTCATGTCTGACTCTTTGTGACCCATGGTTAGAGCATGCCTGGCTTCCCTGTCCTTCACTACTTCCTGGAGTTTGCTCAGATTTGTGCCCATTGAGTTGTAGATGCTGTTCCAGGGTTTATGCACCCATTAATATATGCTGAATTTTCTAGCAATGTGCAGCTGTGGAAATTGAGGGAAGACTGACTCTGTTTTGTTTGGAATTTTACCAGGAGTTGTTCATCCTTTTGTAAACTAACGGCAACAGCAGCAGGGCTGCTTGGAGCCCCTGAATCACCACCACAGCCACCCCCGCATCCTTCTGCATGCACGGCTGCCACATGCACAGGAATGCTGCATGCTGATGCTCGCATGTCATGCCCCAGCATTTCTTCTTGAGTGGTCACTCTGAGCGTCAGGGTGACTAATTGTCCTGATGGGGTTCCTGGATGTAGGGCTTCTCATGCTAAATCAGGAAAGTTTCAGGCAAAGTGGGGTGAGCTGGACACCCTATTAACAGGAACATTTAAAAATACGCTGGGTGGTCCAGACTAATTGCGTGATTAAGACTCCATACTGCCAATGCAGGGGTTGTGGGTTCAATCCCTGGTTAGGGAACTAAGAACTCATATGCCATGTGATGTGGCCAAAGGGAAAAAAAACCCACCAAACAAAAATAAAACTCCCCTCCCCCCAAAATACACTGTACTTTCAAAATCATATCATCTCTTTTCCTTCATACCCTCCATACATAGAGTACAGTTCAGTTCAGTCGCTCAGTCATGTCTGACTCTTTGCCATTCCACGGACTGCAGCACGCCAGGCCTTCCTGTCCATCACCAACTCCTGGAGCTTACTCAAAATCATGTCCATTGAGTCAGTGATGCCATCCAATCATCTCATCCTCTGTCGTTATCTTCTCCTGCCTTCAATCTTTCCCAGCATCAGGGTCTTTTCCAAGGAATCAGTTCTTCGCATCAGGTGGCCAAAGTATTAGAGTTTTAGTTTCAGCATCAGTCCTTCCAATGAATATTTGGGACTGATTTCCTTTACAACTGACTGGTTGATCTCCTTGCAGTCCAAGGGACTCTCAAGAGTCTTCTCCAATACCACAGTTCAAACGCACCAATTCTTTAGCACTCAGATTTCTTTTTTAAAAAATATAAATTTATTTATTTTAATTGGAGGTTAATTACTTTACAATATTGTACTGGTTTTGCCATACATCAACATGAATCTGCCACAGGTATACACGTGTTCCCCATCCTGAACCCCTCTCCCTCCTCCCTCCCCATATCATCCAACTCTCACATCCATACATGACTACTGGAAAAACCACAGCTTTAACTAGATGGATCTTTGTTGGCAAAGTAATGTCTCTGCTTTTTAATATGCTGTCTAGGTTGGTCATAGCTTTTCTTCCAAGGCACAAGTGTCTTTTAATTTCATGGCTGCAGTCACCATCAGCAATGATTTTGGAGACCCCCTTCAAAAAAAATAAAGTCTTTCTCACTGTTTCCATGTTTCCCCTAGTACCTGCACATGGAAAGTGCTGAAAAAATATTATTAAATGAATGAGAGATGAGAGAGAAGAAAAAAAAAAAAACAGAGAGGAGGGTATTCTTTCAGTTACACAAATTTTACCCCCATTCATGCTCCTTGCTAGAAATGTGTGGCTTATATGAAGGCACATCTTCTGACCACCCTGTAACGTGATGACATCTCATACATAGTCTTACAGCTGAATGCAAAGTTGCTCCTCAACACATTTTTTTTCAGTGGCAAATAGGTTGACTCAACTTCCACAAAGAAATCATATTATCACAGGATCATGGACTTTCACTGGAACCTCAAAATCATTCAAAAAGAAAAAAAAAAAAACAGAGAGGAGGGTATTCTTTCAGTTACACAAATTTTACCCCCATTCATGCTCCTTGCTAGAAATGTGTGGCTTATATGAAGGCACATCTTCTGACCACCCTGTAACGTGATGACATCTCATACATAGTCTTACAGCTGAATGCAAAGTTGCTCCTCAACACATTTTTTTTCAGTGGCAAATAGGTTGACTCAACTTCCACAAAGAAATCATATTATCACAGGATCATGGACTTTCACTGGAACCTCAAAATCATTCAAACGGAATAATCTTTTTCACTCAAAGGGTCTCAGACATGTATTTGTGGCCACTGTGTTTAGCTTGTCCTTTAAAAGGCAATATAACTCGACAGGTGACACACTTAGTTATGATTCCTGAGACAGAATGCCTCCCAACCTGCATTTGGAAAGCTCTGTGTACTGACATGACCTCCCTTCTGCCTGCATACATATGAGTCTGAGTGCCTGCTCTGTGACTTGGAGACACAAATACCTTCTATATTTTGGATATGTGATCTTGAGTCTCACCTTGAACATCTGCTTTGAGATAATCAGCATTAACTAAAAAACAGTTCTCTGCGAAATTAAGCTGTGGTCACAAGAGGAAGCCGATCAAAGCTCTCAGAAAAATAAAGGCAGGCAGAACAGGAGCAGGGTGCTGTTGGTGGGCTGATGTCCCCAGAGGAAACTCAGCTGTCAGCAAAATGTGAACGTGCCTATACCCAAAGCACAGCTGCTAGTCTGCAATCTTGAAGCAATTTTGTTTAAGGGAGAATTGTTTGCAAAAGAAGACAGACGAATGGAAGTGAGAAGCCAAGAGCATCTGCTTCTGAAATGTCAGGATTTAACAAGACCTCATGGTCTCTTAGGTTGAGCCACACCTCGATATGCAACCATCTTTGGGAACCCAATAAGCAGTATGACAAGGCACAGACAGAAGACCTGAATTTTGGAAAGGAGATAGGGAGTCAACTCACTGGCATAGAGCTTTGGGATATAAAACAGTGCATTAGAATAAGTTTTTTTTTTCCCCTCCAAAATCCTGATCCAAAATCGAATGTGGGTTCTGGGGTTGGACCACTAGGGTTCAAATTCCTATTTGATCCTTTCCTTCTTCCATAACCCTATCAGTCAAAGCCAAGTTGACTGTTAAAGAATTGGCTGCCTTATTTGTTGGTAAGGATGATTTGTTGTTTAGTCACTCAGTCATGTCCAACTCTTTGTGACCCCATGGACTGCAGCACGCCAAGCTTCCCTGTCCTTCCCTGTCTCCCAGAGCTCACTCAGACTCGTGTCCATCGAGTCTGTGGTGTCAACCAACCATCTTGTCCTTGGTCGTCCCCTTCTCCTTGTGCCCTCAATCTTTCCCAGCATCAGGGTCTTTTCTCATGAGTCAGCTCTTCCCATCAGATGGCCAAAGGATTGGCGCTTCAGCATCAATCCTTCCAATGAATATTCAAGGTTGATTTCTTTAATAACAGAATTTACACCACAGAGGTTGTTCTGAAGAAAACTGAAGGAGAACATGCAGAGAAAATGTTTCGTCCCATTCCGGCTTCATTCTGGATATTCAATATCAGTTATCCATTATTTATCTTTTACTTACAGTTTTATTAGGATATAATTAATGCACTGAACAAGTAGGTATGCTTTTAAATCATATTACCACCACCAACACACCATCCAGAAACCATAGCTTGAATAGGAACAATTAGAGAAGACTGTCATTTAAACAAGGTAAATTTCATTCCTATTCTGTTCCATACTTACACCTCAGGGAATAACTGGGTATTCATTATGCAGGCTCTAAATGCATGGCAAGGTCACGAACAAAAAGGAGAAGAATCAAAGACCAGAATGGCTGCACCAGGGTGTTCCCAGTGGATTTTTCTTTATCAGTGCAAACAAGATTCAGTGACGTGACTCAGAAATGCAATCTGATATCTTGCTGTTAGGAACTGAAAGTTTGCATCCTTCCAAAATTCTTTTATTGAAGCCTGTAACTCAAAGAGATGGGATTTATAGAGGGGGATTTGGGAGGTAATTCAGGTTAGAGGAGGTCATGGTGGCAGGTCTGGGTCTGATGGGGTTCGTGCCCTTATAATAACTTTTTAAGAAGAGGCATCAGAGAGCACGTGCTCCCTGCCCTGCACTCCATTGCTCCACGGACACAGAGAAGAGGTTGTGTGAACCCAGAGTGAGATGGCAGCCACCTATAAAGCCAAGGGAAGAGGCCTCCTAATGAAACCTACCTCGCTGGCACTTTGATCTTGGACTTCCTAGCCTCTGTGCTTCCCAGGTAGCTCAGATTGGCAAGAATCTGCCTGTCAATGCAGAGTCCCAGGGGATACAAGAGACATAGGTTCGATCCCTGGGTCAGGAAGATCCCCCAAAGTAGGAAATGGCAACTCACTCCAGTATTCTTGCCTAGAGAATCCAATGGACAGAGGAGCCTGTGGGCTACAGTCCATGGGGTCGCAGAGAGTCAGACACGACTGAGCAACTGAGTATGAATGCACGTGCATTCCCAGCCTCTAGAACTGTGAGAAAATAAAGTCCAAGTCACCTGGTCTATGGTGTTGTGTGATGGCAGCCTGAGCAGATTAATACACTGGCTACTCCTCAGTCTAGCCTGCTTGAAATGAAGGGCAGTGGGGAGGCATAGTGCTGCCCAGGAAATGAAGAAACTTCTTGTAGGAGGCTGCCTCATGAGCCTGTCACAAGCTCTCCTTTCTCAGGTCATGCAGAAATAACTTCCTTGGAAAGAGTTTTCAAAGAGATGAAGAAGAAGTGCTAAGAGCTTCGCTGTGACTTACAGTTTTCAAAGTGCCACTGGTGACAAGGGGACTGTTAGGAATGCTCTTAGAAAAAGTCCCACCTGGGGCTGGAGAAATCCTGACACTTGAATGTATAGATTCTCCCTTCTTATATGAATCAGGAGGAGCTCAGCAGACTGTCATTACAACACAAGCAAAAGGGAGGCATGACCAATGGGTCTCTTCTGAGAAAGAATTTACTTGTCAGTTCCTATGACTTTTTCCTGGAAGCCCACTCTCAGTCTACAACTATTTCTATGACCTTCTTCAGGGTCAAGGTCAGGGCCCATTGCACTCCTTTCCTCAGACACTACTTAAGTTCTAACCACGACAAGTCAAGTGGGCACTGGTGAGAGGAACACAACAGTCTCTGCTTCTATCCAGAGGAAGGCAAAGGCATGAAGCACAGGCCATTCTCAGAGCAGCAGCTCATCAGATGTGTGTTAAATGAACAGTACTTCCCAAACTGGCTTCCACAGGACATCAGTGCCCCGAGGCACTCTGTGTTCGTCTACACCTACTGCAATTTCTCCTTGAGTTTCACAATACTTGAGGGTATACTGAAGGCATGAAAGAGTTCCCTCCCGAAACCTGTTTAACTCAGTATCTCCTCAATGTATTTAACCACAAACACCTACTGGCATCTTGTCTTCTACAAAACAGTCTGGGACACAGCACTGCATTAGGAAGTAGGGTGAAATAATTGCTGGGGGAGAACTTCAAATAAAGTACCAGAGGGTACATTGTCCTCCACGTGGCTTTCCTAATTGCAGAAGGAGGGAGCGGTGAGACAGCTCTGTTTGGGAACTGAGTGTAGCAGTTAGATACCTGTGACCTCAGTCAAGTCAATTAACCTCTCTGAACTACTATTTCATCATCTGTGAAAACATAATGAACCGTTTGTCACAGGATTTCTGTGGAAATTAAATGAGATAGCATATAGAGGCATCTGATACAATGCCTGGGAGAAATCTAACAGGTGATTGATAGGAGTTTGTTTCTTGTCCCTCTGGTTGTTCAGGCATCAAGTCCTGTCTGACTCTTTGCAACCCCACGGATTGCAGCATGCCAGGCTTCCCTGTCCTTCACTATCTCCTGGAGTTTGCTCAAACTCATGTCCATTGAGTCAGTGATGTCATCCAACTGTCTCATCCCTCTGTTGCCCTCTTCTCCTCCTGCTCTCAGTCTTTCCAGTATCAGAGTTTTTTCCTGAGTTGGCTGTTCACATCAGTGACCAAAAGTATTGGAGCTTCAGCATTATCCTTCCAATGAATATTCAGGGTTGATTTCCTTTAGGATTTACTGGATTGATCTCCTTGCTGTCCAAGGGACTCTCAAGAGCCTTCTCTAGCACCACAATTCGAAAGCATCAGTTCTTTGGCACTTGTTCCTCTTAGTTCATGGAATTCCTTTCCTAGGGACAGTCTGAGTCATTGACTTGGCATTTAAAGGTGTAAGTGAGTACTACTAGCTCTCTTCTCAGGATGCTCCTTGGGGCTTAGACCTGTGGTCTCCCAAGACTTATACTTTCACTGAACCCCAGAATGCAGGAGGTGGCTCAATGTGTGGTTGACACTGAGGATTTCCCCAGTTTCCCCAAGGAGCCTTATTATTTGCATGGTGTAATGCATGTGTCAGCAGCTACCTCCTCAAGAAGCTGTACTACCTACCAGTGTGATTTTGGAAAAATGGCAATATCTCTTGACTTGATGCCCAGTTCCTGAGGCCCCCCCTTTCTATTAGAACAGATGAACCACAGTGGCAGGAACTAGATCATGGCAGGTACCTCTGTGGTAGTAACCAAGGTGAGCTGCCACTGGTGGAGGGTGAGCCCATATGCCCCCCTGGCACTCTAGAGTCTGGCATAGGTCTTATGGACACCCCGGACCTCATCTCATTTCCTCCATTAAACTCTATGACCTTTCAGAATGTGGATGGGGTCTCGTTTACTAGTATCCACCAATGCCTAGCACAGCACCTGAAAAACACTCAATAAATGGTAGATGGACAAAAAGAAGGAAGGAGGATAGGAAAGAGAGAGGAAGGAAGGAAAAGAAGGAATAAAGAAAGGAACGAACCTCAATGCTCCTGGAATATAAACTCCCTAAAAACAACACCTTTGTCCCCTGTTAGCTCTCATGTATCCAAGGGGACTAGGACATTGCCCAGCACTGGCAGAAACTATTTGTTGAATGAAGAGATGCATGGCTGAAAACTAAGCCAAGCCACCACTGGGAAAACTGGCTCTGAAGGATACTTACTCATTGACAGATGAAACTGCTTCAAATTGCTTTCTGGTCTGGTTATTCTCCCAAATTATTCAAGTATTTTAATCTTCATATAATCCAAAATGAGGGACAGTAAGAAAAATGAGTGTCTCCTGCATGCTAAGCTGCAAACAGAATTCAGGGGACGAAGGACAAGGTCACTGCCCTCCAGGAGCATGAAGATCCAGAACCCTTCCTGGACTGAACAGCAGGCCAGGGTGAGAGCAGCTCAGGGAGAAGGAACACCACCCTCGGCTTCAAGGATCGCCGAGAAGGGACACCCATCCCAACTGGAGAGTGCGCTGATGGCAAGGCAGAGACTGACAGCATCAATTAATCCCTCTGTGATCCCAGTGTCAGAAATGTAAGCCTTTTATGATGCAGTAAAACAATTTTTATAGGTTTTTCCATCCGTTTCATGTCTTGATGTATTTTTTAATCAAAAGGGATAAGAACAGGAAGTCAAGTGGGTATAAATCTCTTGCTCGTTTCTCTGGTTCTCTGTCCCTCCCCCAACCCAGAGAGGAAAGGTGAGCCTCCAGTGCCCCAGAGCAGACGGTCCTTTCATCTTTGGGCATATTTTCCAGAAAGAAATCCTTATTCTAACTGCAGAGTCATGCACTTTGCTTTCAACAATAAACACGTTCTCCAAAGGTGATTCCATAGATGGAATCCCAGTAAGTCAAATCTCATGTTTCCAATAACTTTACACGTATATTACCTTTATTTCTGAGGACAAAACCAAAAAGTGTTCCTTGAATGAAATGTGCAAAGCAGAAAAAGCATAGACACAAAAACAAAAATTACTTGCAATCTTACCCCCTTGAGATAATATTAGACTGTAATCAGACTTTCATATAATAATCAGACTTTCATAACATTATTTTGATACACAGACACATGTCTTGACAAAAATAGGATAACGGTAGAATTATTATGTAACCCACTTTTACAGCTTATCTATGAATGACTGGAAAGATTGAAGGCAGGAGAAGGGGGCAACAGAGTGTGAGATGGTTGTATGGTATCACCAACTCATGGACATGAGTTTGAGTAAACTCTGGGAGATAGTGAAGGACAGGGAGGTCTGGCATGCTGCAGTCCGTAGGGTCTCAAAGAGCCAGAGAGAACTCAGTGACTGAACAAGAACAGCAGCAATACGCCAATTCTACGTCTTATTTATTAGTTTCATGCTATTCTGTTATATGAACACACCAAAATTTAACCAGCCTTTGTTTTTAGAAGTTGTGTTTCTCTGAAACATTTTCTTATCATAAATAATAAGATCTCCCTGTTTCCTTCTGCTATAATTTTCTAGAAATGAATGTGCTATGTCCTGATTCACTTTGCTATACAGTAGAAACTAACACACATTGTATAACAATTATACTCCAAACAAATTTTTTAAAAGTGCTGTTACACACACACACACACACACACACACATATATATATACAGTGTTTTAAAAATTAGATCCATTTTGTCAAACTGTCCTACAAAAATGCTTTTGTAATTTATAGTATCTCCAGGAAGAAGGGTCTACACTTTTAAATCTTTACTGTCACTGAAACTATGTATATAAATTACTGCCAGTGCTTAATCCCCGTTATATTTTTCTTTTTTTTGATTACTTGTGCCATAGAAATTTTCACATGTGTCAAGTAACTTGTAGTCCATGACAGGTTTAGAGGACACCAAACTCTTCTTAGAAAACACAGCATTTTTACTTTTAATCACTGAACTAATTATTATCAATATTAATATATTTATTTACTATGTATTAATGGAAATGCTCTCCCATATGACCAGTAGTCCAGCAAAGCTTGGGGATACACTGGAAGCTTGGGGAGGAAAGGATGGATGGTAAGCGGGTAAGGACAGTGAAGAAGCAGGTTAGAAACTGTGAGATGGAAGCTCAGGGCACTTAAACTCAGAGGGAGGTAAGTGAGGGTGGGCAGAGGAGTAACTACAGGGAACTAAAGAGGAGGAGACCACACCAGGATAATAGATGCTTATGACGATCGCTGATGCTCTTAATTATAACCAGAGGCGCTGCGGACCCGCCTTGTTAAGGAACAATTAAATTATCTTCAGTCAGTTAAACTGATGGAGGCAGGGCATCCAGGGATGGGCCCCTGGCTTTTAGAATCCTCTTCAGAAACAGGGATGACACACCAGAGGGCTGGAGATCTCAAAGAGGTAACAGACCTGGATGGGCAGGAAAGCTGTACCTGTTAGCAGGTACTTCCCACTCCTTGTGAATTTCAGTCTGCTGCTGGGCCTCTCCTCGTGATGGGTGTAGCCATCACGGTGGTTTGGGAAGGTGAGACCCATGCCAAGATAGCTGTGAAGTTTTTAGATTTTCTGTTAACCCTCAAGCACATCTGAGAAGACAGTTGACTGTACGGAGTGGAAAGCAGTGATCTAGGCTGATGACCACTGCCTCCTCCCTACACAGACATTTCTCTCTCCAAAGATGCTCCCGAAGATGACCAAAGTCTCAAAGACACTCTTCACTAAATAAACAAAGAAAGTTTTCTGAGATAACAGAAAACTGGGGGGAGATTCTGATGTCCCTATGTTTAAAAAACTAGTTAGCTACATTTCCTTGGCTCCTTTCACTTTCTCAAACACTCTTTTCAGATAAAATCAATAAATATTTATGGGGCTAGGTGCTACGGGTGATACAAAGAAAAATGAGCCACAGTCTCTAACCTTGAAGAGATTCAACTTAATGACTATTTAAGAGTCTCCCCCCCAACCAAAACTCAATGTCATCATGATTTAAATGCAGGAACAGAACTTAATAAATATTATGAATCATACTTGGAAAGGGAATAATGCTTCTGGAAAACAAATGTTAAAGGATGATAAATTCCTATTTCCCGTCTTCTTGGAGTTTCTGCATCTAAAGGTGGGAGCAATGCTAACGAGCTTGAGAACACTCATGTCTTAAATTGAGGAGGGACAGGCATGCAGGAAGGCTCTGGAGGAGCTTCAAACTGCAGAAACACAGATATTGGAGAGGCTGAGGAGGTATTCTCCTGCTGACTTTAAGGGTCAATCATAATGGCTGCTCTTCTTTCCTTCTCCCAAATTCTTTTAGTTAAACCTGCCAATAGATGCTGAGCCAGAACCAAAGCCTGGCCCTCATCTGGTACTTGAGTTTGATCTCTTTCCCCCCGCACCTCTCACTCCCTCCCACACTGGCTTGCTGCCATTACACTAGAGTGAAATCCCCACATCCAATGTAATCAATGAGTCTTTGTTTTTTTTTGTTTGTTTATTTGCTTTTAAAATTACTTAAGGAATATGTATTCCTTGTACAAAATTCAGAAAGTAGAAAAAAAAAAAAAGACAAAACAGGGAATTCCTTGGCCTTCCAGTGGTTGAGACTCCACGCTTCCAATGCAAGGGGGCCCGGTTTGATCCCTGGTCAGGGAACTAAGATCCCACATACTATGTGGCAACCCGCCCCCCAAAATCAAAATAATTGTAGTCTCATGAATTAGAGATTGGCACTGTGAACATTTTGGTGGATGTTCAATGACTTTATCAATTTTGCTTAAAAAAAAAAAAAATCCTGAACTACTTTCTACCAAATTCTTACTTTGAATTTGGGTTTTAACACGTTCCTGACTGGGGGGGAGTGGTTTGAAGAAACTAATGTCTGCAGCCAACAACTTTTTATGTAAACGAATACTCAAACACCCAAGGATGAGGGTGCTTGGGGGGCTGCCGTCTATGGGGTCGCACAGAATCGGACACGACTGGAGTGACTTAGCAGCAGCAACAGAAGGTGCACTGACACATCTCTGGTCAATAGTTACATTAGACCACTGTCCAAATCCAACAGTTAGTCTAAGTATCATATTATCGGCAAGACCTTGCTAACCCACACCTGCCATTTACCACAGAGACCCCCTTTCTGGGAACCCTGGAGTTCCCAGTCCCCCTAACTCTGGCTTGCTTTACATCAAGGCAGATAATACCATCTAGGACGTAGATATTGACACATTTTCCCAAGGGAGAATATGAGCTCCATGAGGACATGGATTTTATTTGTTTGTGGCCATATCCTCAGTGCTCCAGGGCAAAGGATGTGAAGAATAAGCCCAGATTATCCGGAGAACCGTGAATGCTTCTCTTTGCCAACAGTCAAGAGCTGTTAGGAACAGATGATGGCCTTTGCAGGTTTGTTGCTCCTTGGCACTTCTGCCAGCAGATGGAGGGAGGGAGAGACAGGAGGAGAACAGGAGACCCTTGGCCAGTGTGGGCTCCATTGCTAATTTCTGGGTTGAGTTTGAGCACGTGGCTTGTCCACCCTGAGACCCAGTCTCCTGGCTAACGCAAATGAGAGGGCCTAATGCCTACAGGCTCTTCCATTGCCTTGCTCCTCAATACTATACAGACTCTTTGGAGAACATGAACCCAGAGAAAGCAGGGTGTCTAACCACGACCTCTCCATGCAGTTCACGTCCTTCCACTGGCATAGCAATGGACAGTTCTCTAAGTGATTTCATTTTGCTTATCTCATTAATTTGTTGTTTAGTCGCTAAGTCATGTCTGACTCTTTTGCAACCCCGTGGACTGTAGCCCACCAGGCTCCTCTGTCCATGGGATTTCCCAGGCAAGCTTAAAGCAGTGGGTTGCCATTTCCTTCTCCAGGGGATCTTCCTGACCCATGGATCAAGCCCGTGTCTCCTGCACTGCAGGCGGATTCTTTACTGCGGAGCCAGCAGGGAAGGCCATCTCATGAACTCATCTACTGGCTAACCAGTTTGAGATTCTCAAACAGAAGTATGGAGGGTACCCAAGACACCTTGACTGAGCAGGACTAAACAGAAGAGACAGGGAGAGGCAGCTGAGAAAGACCGAGAAACTCCATCCATCAGATTAAATGCTAACTTCAGAGAGAAGGAGAAGAAGAGCCCCCCAAAAGGCAGGGGAGCTAATTTTCACACAATCCATCCAAATCTTATTTAAATCCTCCTTATGCAATTGTCGCAGTGCACTAATCCCATGGGGATTACCCAAACAGGTGCCAATCTGAACCTGGCGCCTTCTCCTCCACCCCTTAGAGGGGGAGCAGGAAAGTAGGAAGGGTTGCGGGATTCTCCGAAAGTGCTGCTAAATCTCCCATAACTCATTTAGGAGAATATATCCAGATTCCTATCAAATTTGTTTACTGCATTATATAACTATCTTATTGTGATTCTGTGACTTTTATCAAAAGGCTAGATCTGAATTGCCGACACAAATATTCCTTTTCACATTCTCTCCAGATGAGTGATTGCAGTCCAAGTTTATTCTCCAGTCTTTCTGGATTGCTGTAAGCTTGCAAGAGCAAATACCTTTTTTTTTTTTAAAGGAAGAGTGCTTCAGGACAACAGCAAATTTATACTCATCAAGTGATTTATTTGTTCACCTGTTCATCCATTCACCAAATAGTTATTGAACATCACCTATCAACAAGACACTGATCCAGGCAAGGGTGATAAAGAATGTTATTCAAACTTGGAGAAAAAGATGCCAGTCACCAGAGCCAAGAGTTAGAAAGCAGTCTCCTGTCCTCACTGCAGGTCTGCTGAATCCCTGGACCCTGCTCCCACTTAGAGATGGAGACCGTCCTCCAGATGGAGATCTCCTGCTCTGACTTACGTCAGTCTGGGGGTTTCTCTGTGGCAGCCTATGTTCTTCCTTTTTCCTTCCAAGTCCTTGTCCCCAGTACACACACTCCTGGCAGCTCCTCTGGCTCGTGAGTTACCAGAGTCAGGATGTTTGGAAAGCACTTTGGTTTTTAAAGGCCTTACCTAGCTGGGTAATCAGAGAAAGCACCTATCCATCCATCTCTCAGAGTCAGCATACGGACTGAATAAAGGAGATGGGAGAACGAGCTGCAAAAGACACAGTGTATGCACTGATGCTGTGCAGAGGTCACTGCCCTCATTTAGCAGAGGAAGGTGAAAAAATGCACTGAAATCTGGAAAACAAGTTTGCTTTTTGGCCTGCTATCCAGGAAAGCACACACAGACTTGGGTAAGGAATTTCTCTTCTGCTACTCACTGGCTGCAGGACCATCTTGGGTGCTGATTTAAAAGAGAGATGTGGATGGACCTGGAGCCTGTCATACAGAGTGAAGTATGTAGAAAGAAAAGAACAAATATCATCTATTAACACATATTTGTGGAATCTGAAAATAATGGTACAGATGATCTTATTTGCAAGCAGAAACAGAAACAGATGTAGAGAACAAACGTATGGACACCAAAGGGTAAAGAAAAGGGATGAGACGAACTGGGAGATTGCGATTGACATATCTACACCAGTGATACTATGTATAAAATGGATAACTAATGAGAAACTACTGTCTAGCACAGGGAAATCTACTCAATGCTCTGTGTGACCTAAATGGGAAGGAAATCCAAAAGAGAGGAGCTAAATGTACACATAGCTAATTCACTTTACTATACAGTAGAAACTAACACAACATTGTAAAGCAGCTATCAGTTCACTTCAGTCGCTCAGTTGTGTCTGACTTTGCGACCCCACGGACTGTAGCACGCCAGGCTGCCCTGTCCATCACCAACTCCTGGAATTTACTCAAACTCACATCCATTGAGTTGGTGATGCTATCCAACCATCTCATCCTCTGTCATCCCCTTCTCCTCCCACCTTCAGTCTTTCCTAGCACCAGGGTCTTTTCACATGAGTCAATTCTTCACAGCAGGTGGCCAAAGTATTGGGAGTTTCAGCTTCAGTGTCAGCCCTTCCAATGAATATTCAGAACTGATCTCCTTTAGGATGGACTGGTTGGATCTCCTTGCAGTCCAAGGGACTCTCAAGAGTCTTCTCCAGCACCACAGTTCAAAAGCATCAATTCTTCGGTGTTCAGCTTTCTTTATAGTCCAACTCTCAAATCCATAGATGACTATACCCTAATAAAAAAATGTGTTTCAGTTTCCCTATTTGTAAAATGGAGATAAAGAGATCTCGCCTCAGGGTTACTGTGAGGATTAAGTAAATGCTACCTTTATTGAGCATTTACAATGAGTCAGGCAGCATGTGAAGCATTTTCACAAACAGAATCTCATTTAATCTCAGTTGTTCAAACTTATGCTAGCCATGGTGAAGGATTTGCCATTTCTGTTTGCCAGGAAGAATGTTTTCTGGAGCAACCAAGATAGTTCTGGGCTTAAATCAATGGTGCACACAAAATTTGGTGAAATCTCAGACAGAGTTGATCCAAACGTCTACAGCGATAGCCACCAGCCACATGTAGCTACTCAATTTCACATTAATTAAAATTAGATCAAATTAAAATTTAACTCTCCTAGTTACAACTGCCATATCTCAGATGCTTAATGACCAATGTGGTTAGCAACTATCTTATTGAATAGTGCAGATATAAATCATTTCCATCATTGTGGAAAGTTCTATTGGATAGACTTGGGAGACAGGAAATCAGTTATGACAGGAGAAACAGAAAAGTCAACAGGAGGCCCTGAGGGTCAATTCCACCGAGGCTCATGCAATTTATATATGGTTTCAAACATTTGTGGGGACCAGTGTCCTCATTGGTGGACTGTCCTGAAAAAGTGCTTTCAGGATATTTAATGGCTTTATAGGGCTTTTCTTTACCACTACCCACCCCCCTACCCCCACCCCCCCCACAGTAAAGAATCCGCCTGCCAATGCAGGAGACACAGGAGATACAGGTTCATCTTCTCCTGGGTCGGGAAGATCCCCTGGAGGAGGAAACGGCACCCCACTCCAGTATTCTTGCCTGGAAAACCCATGGATAGAGGAACCTGGGGGGCTACAGTCCAAGGGGTCGCAGAGTTAGACACGACTGAGCATGTCAGAGAAGGCAATGGCAACCCACTCCAGTGCTCTTGCCTGGAAAATCCCAGGGACAGAGGAGCCTGGTGGGCTGCTGTCTATGGGGTCACACAGAGTCGGACACGACTGAAGGGACTTAGCAGCAGCAGCAGAGCACGTAGAACAATGGCTCTATAAGGCAGTTTTAATAGCTAAAGTGAGAGAGGAGAATGAAAAAGGTGGCTTAAATCTCAACATTCAGAAAACAAAGACCATGGCATCTGGTCCCATCACTTCATGGGAAATAGATGGGGAAACAGTGGAAACAGTGTCAGACTTTGTTTTTGGGGCTTCAAAATCACTGCAGATGTGACTGCAGCCATGAAATTAAAAGACACTTACTCCTTGGAAGAAAAGTTATGACCAACCTAGATAGCATATTCAAAAGCAGAGACACTACTTTGCTGACTAAGGTCAGTCTAGTCAAGGCTATGGTTTTTCCAGTGGTCATGTATGGATGTGAGAGTTGGACTGTGAACAAGGCTGAGTGCCAAAGAATTGATGCTTTTGAACTGTGGTGTTGGAGAAGACTCTTGAGAGTCCCTTGGACTGCAAGGAGATCCAACCAGTCCATTCTGAAGGAGATCAACCCTGGGATTTCTTTGGAAGGAAGGATGCTAAAGCTGAAACTCCAGTACTCTGGCCACCTCATGCGAAGAGTTGACTCATTGGAAAAGACTTTGATGCTGGGAGGGATTGGGGGGCAGGGGAAGAAGGAGACGACAGAGGATGAGGTGGCTGGATGGCATCACTGACTTGATGGACATGAATCTGAGTGAACTCCGGGAGCTGGTGATGGACAGGGAGGCTTTGCGTGCTGCGATTCATGGGGTCACAAAGAGTTGGACACGATTGAGCTATTGGACTGAACTAACAGTTCAGCATCATTCAAAGGTATCGCATTTTCAGATCTTTTACTAATTAGCAAAAATAAAGACATTAAAAAAAAAGTCATACAGAATCCACTCCTACCATTTGCCCTGACCATGTTAATTCTGACAATCTGTCCCTAAGGGGCCACTTCCCAAATACAAGGAGCAGTAAGCCTAGTTTAACCTACCATATACTAGTGCTCCTAGTCTCTCTCAGGTCACACCCAATGCTCCTTGTAAAATTCAAATGTGATCACATCACCCAGCTTCAGAATTCCCTTAAAGCACTCCACTTCCTAGAGTACCCATCAGAAGCCCCTGGGCTGTGGCAGGATCCCCTTCACAAAGGGACTATGCAGTTTGTCAAATCTCTCACCACCACTCCTTCACCCCGCCCTTGCCGTCACAGCCTCTTCTCCATCCAACCCTCCAGCGGCTGCCTCTTCAGTCACTCATTCCTCCACAAATATTAATCCAGCGCTGCTACGTGCCAGATACTCTAGGCACTAGAGATGTAGTAGCGGAGACAATGGAAAACAAGATTAGATTCCTGCACTCATGGAGCTCCCACTGTCCTCTTCCATGGAAAGGACAGACAAGAGAGAAACAAACATGTTTAAGATATATATTGATAGGATGCCAAATAGTGATGGTGCTACGGAGGCCAAAAAATGCGTGGTGGGGGGGGCAATTTTTTGTATTTAGACATTACACTATTCTCTTAAAGCCTTTGAAGCTGTATTTGTTCATTCATTCACTCAATGAGATTTTGCTGTACCCTTAAGTATGTGCTGAAAGATGCTATGTGTGCTGGGATTAGACCAATGAACAGAAAAACAAAAGCTCTGCCCTGAGGGAGCCTACTAATCCTAAAGGAAATCAGTCCTGAATATTCATAGAAGGAATGATGCTGAAGCTGAAGCTCCAATACGTTGGTCACCTGATGCGAAGAACTGACTCATAAGAACAGACCCCGATGCTGGGAAAGATTGAAGGCAGGAGGAGAAGGGGACAACAGAGGATGAGATGGTTGGATGGCATCACTGACTCAATGGACACGAGTTTGAGTAAACTCTGGGAGTTAGTGATGGACAGGGAGGCCTGGTGTGCTGCAGTCCATGGGGTGCCAAAGAGTCAGATGCGACTGAGCGACTGAATTGAACTGAACTGAGGGAGCTTACATTCCAGCGGCAGAGAGAGACAGTAAATAAGATGATACTGTAAGAGCTCAGACGAAGGCAAGGTGGATAAAGCAGGTGAAGAAAGATGGAAGTACACAGATGGGGCTGGTGTAGATGGTGTTCCCACCCATAGAGAATGCCACTACACCGGACATGCAGATTAGACACGTGCATGGCTTCCAGTTGCTGGAATGCGCTTGCCCCACGGTGCACGTGGGGCCACCTGCTCCTTCAAGCCCTGACTGCAATGGTGCTTCCTTGGAGCTTTTCAGATCCTCTCTCAACTGGGTCCTCCATGTACCTGCAAATACCCTGATTTACAGAGTATCACGCAATATTACATTATGCTTTTGTGTTTAGGTTTATGTTAGTTCTGCTGGGTTGTTCCTGAAGGACAAGGACTGTGTCTTATTCATCCTCACTTATTCACTCTAGAAACTTTCATGGCACACCCACCGCAAAGCCTGCTTGGCTTCCTTACTGTAGAGAATCAAGGAGGAACCCCTGACATTTCGTCCCTGCTTGAAAGACTGCCTTTCTTTTTACTGCACTCATCTGTAACAAAGAACTCTCGTGCCACTTAAATGAAATAATAGATGGAAAGTGTCCACAACAGGACCAGAAGGTGGAAACTGCTCAGGACTTATGGGCAATTTAGATTATTACTAACCTATAGCAATTTTTGGAGATCCACTATAATAACGTGTTCTGTTACCTAGTATACTATCAATACATTTCTGATTTTAGTCTCTGGCCAGAGTAGCCCCGCAGTGGGTGCTACAGTTCTGGGAATTCTGTACAGCTTGTCTGCTCACTAACGAGATGATGCAATGTCTTCAAAGATGAGCTGAGTTAGAGGTGACCTATGTCACTTCCAACACTCTTCATACTCAGACATGGTGGAGAGACTCTTTGTCTGCAAAGCCTACAGTGCTGACTCTTGTGGCCCTTTCCTCCTGAGCCTGAGCTGCAGAGCAGCCCTCGCTTCATAAACCTTCTCTGCTGTTTTCCTCCTCCCACCACTGCTGCCAACTCCCTGGGGATTCTTCCCTCTTAGCCCCCTATTTCTCCTCTTTTATGTCACCTATAGATCATCCTTTAGAAACCAGAAACAACCTCAGCAGCCCACCCAGACAAAACAGAGTGTGGCACCCACCTGTCCCACTTAAGTGTGTGAGACCAACTTGGGCAGATATGTCTCTGGGTCTCAGAATGTTCTTGTAAAGTGGGGACAACACTGGCTTTTTGTTTGTTCTTATTTTGGCTGAACTGGGTCTTAGTTGTAGCGTGTGAGATCTAGTTCCCCAACCAGGGACTGAACCCAGCACCCTGCATTGGGATGGCAGAGTCTTAGCCACTAAACTTCTAGGGAAGACCCAACCCTGGCTTTTATGGCAGCTAAGAGGATGCGCATATCTTCACATAACAGGCCTAGCACACAGGGTGAACTGTTAGTAGTGCCATGGCTATTTTGTGCCTACTTCCAAGCCCAGGGACTTTCAAAAGCTTGAGGACATAAAAACATTCTCGCTGAATAGCTAGCCACCTACTTGATGTGGTTATGTAAGACACAGCTCAAGAATTATTAATTAGGCTCAAGCAGGAACTATGTCATTATACAGAGCTAGAAAGAAACTGAGGTCACTAGACCTGCAACAGAGGCAGGTCAGACAGAATTGCTGATAAAAGTAGTTAAGAAGATGAATGCATATTCTCCACTGTGCATCCCAACCAGTCAGGACTCAGTAATTTAAAAGACAATGCCAGGCACTCATTTCAAGGTGAGAGGAAATTCTGAAGATGAAAGAATCTTCTCAAAACTTCCTTTTAATTAAAGTGCTGGTTGGCTGCATTTCCCCTGAGCTTATAGCTCTTTGTTTATGATGAAGAAGTCACAGAAGGCTCTGCCTAGACAATAAGCCACTTAATCTGAAGCTGGAACTCTATCACTGGCTTTACAACTCCATTTCTGTGCCCAGCACTGGGCAGGTTTGAAAAGCTTTCTGATAGCATGGATCCATGTCTTTTCAACTATTGCTGCCTGTGTAGCTGAAACTAAGCAAAACTGTCCAACTGACACAGAAAAGAAGAGGAATTCAAGATGTAGCTGAACTACTATAAAATGCAGACACGGTCAGGGGTTAAAAAAAAAAAATGCATTCCAGAGGCAGCCGTAAAGCAAAGTTTTTGTTGAGATGGGGACCAACCCACTGAGGGGGCCGTGGGACTAGACAGATGACAAGAGTTTCACCAAATATTAGAGAACCAGAAAGATGCAAAAGCTGCTGTGTCCTGTCTGCACAGAGTGGGTGCCAGGAAAGTGCTGAAGTACTAACAGGGTGATGGAGAAAAGAAGAAAAGCAAGCAGATGAATCGGTAACAGCCAGACTGATGGAGACTGGTTGTCCACTGGCAGGAACAGAGGAGACAATGTGTCACCAAGGGAGATGTGAGAAAGGCACTGAGATGCTCTGGGCTCCAGATGAAGCTTGTGTAGTGGGGAGGCACAGAGGGCTAGCAGTTCGGGCTGCAGACTGTAAGGCCAGCAACAGAGCCCACCTTGATTCCCCAAGGCCAAAGTGAAGCTGAAGGAAGGTGGGTGAGGAACCGGGTGTCAGTCTCCTGCTGAGCACTGTGCTCTATCTGGATGCGGGTCATCTCTTTTGATGCTGCCCCAAATTCACCCAAGCAGAAAGCAACATTATCTTAATTCTACAGCAGAGGAGACAGAAGTTCTGAGCAACGCTCTGGTTGCATAGCAGCAAGTGGGAAGCAAGTACAGACTCAGGCTGATCTGTCCAAAGGCACAGATCGTGTGGTCCCAGAGCTCTGCATGTCCTATCACTAACATAATCCCTAAGAGTCCTTGGGAATGAATATATGCCCAAATGAGTCAGGAGGACAAGGGCGCCACAGAGGATGAGATGGCTGGAGGGCATCACCGACTCAACAGACATGAGTTCAAGCAAACTCCAGGAGACGGTAAGGAAGACAGGGAAGCCTGGCGTGCTGCAGTCCATGGGGTCGCAAAGGTCAGACACGACTGAGTGGCTGAACAACAACGACAGCTATACAGAAGGGCCTACTGACCTTGTCTCGGGGTTTAGAACAGTGTCCGCCACAGTAGCGAGTCCCCTTGGGAGGGCAATGCGGCATGATGAGCACTGTCTTGAAGGCAATGTATTCTACCATCCTGCCTGCTAGCATTTCATTTCCAAGGCCAAATAGGAAACAGCCGCATACCCCATCAAAGTTATGTTTAATGGCTGGTTTGGTGAGGAGGGTAGTAGGGCTCAGGCAAGTAAAATGTGTGTACTCTCTTGAACTGAGAAAGAACCTATCTCTGCTACTTTCTTGGTAAAATTCACTCTGCCCAAGTGGATGTCCCTACCAGCATGGTGTGTTTGTTTTTGTTGTTGTTTTGTTCTGACATGCTCACATCTATTAGCACCTTTTGTGGAAGTAATACAATTGCTCAGTCTAACGGAAATGACAGATTGACTCTGAGTGCTGGTCCAGTCCATTGGCCAAAGGGCTTTACGTGAGTTCTTCCCGATTACCCATCCTCAACACCCCTATGAGGTGGGCAGCACAGTCATACCCATGTTGCAGATGAGAAAACTGAGGACACAGTGGTTGAGCTGCTGCCCCAGGAGAGGACCCAAGCTAGGACATCCTGGGACTGGGATTCACAGCTGTGTAATTGGACTCAAGAGCCTTCATTTTACCCAGTGGTCTCAGGCAGCTTATCTCCTTGGTCCACAAATGCATCATACAAAGCTCGTATACATCAGCTTCCATTCTCTTGACACAGTTATGAAGCTCTGCTAACATTTGTTGGGTCCTCTGTCTTCTGACAGTAGCACTCACGAGGCGCTTTCTTTTTGCAAAGCACACAGCAGTCGTTCAATCCCTTCTACAGGTCCTCATCTCAAAGGTGTTATTTCAAGCATGGCGATGCCCATCCTAAGTTTAACATGGTACAGGGGTAAATGCCCAAGAGATATTTGCTTCTGAATCTCTTCAGCCAAAGAGCTGAGTCTGAGTATTAGGTAATTTGTAGATACCAGCAATGCTTACAGCTATAGGGAACTTTGCCGAGAGGAAGCAGTACATTGTGGTCAGATGATCAACTCTGGAGACAAACGGCCCTGGGTGTAGATCTGGAATTTTTCCACTTATGGGCTGCAAGCTTCTGAGTACTGAATCTAACCAACATCTTTGTTTTCCCCACCTGTAAAATGCAGATAGTGATGCTTGTCTATTGGTGCTCTTGTAAAAAGTGATGGAGATGAGCTTCCCTAGGTAACCTGATGGGTTGTATAAATGACTGGAATGGCTGAGCTGCTGCTAAAATCCAACACAGATTACTGCCCATGAAAGTGTTCACACAGTGCCTGCCTACCACATAGTGAGCATTCAGTAAGTGGTAGCTGATGATGACAATAACTGTGTCAAAATATTAGACACTGTGTTGCCATTTATACTTTGAATTGATTAGATCAATGACATTAATGCCTTGTGAATTTGTATCTTTTCAACTGTCTCAAACTGCTTTCCCACTAGTTTTTCCAGTGGAGAATCACAACTCCCCTTGCAGGTAGGTAGCTCAACTAATATTCATTTTGCAGATGAGAAATGTGAGATTAAAGAACTGGCTTCAAGGCACTAGGTTAATGAATATCACTTCTGTGGCGAAGACCAGGAACTGGAATCTCCTTTTTAATCTGCCACTGCTCTTAGAAAACACCTGCAGGTCCTGCAGAATCACAGCCAAGAGAGTTCATTGACTTCTCCAGGACCACATAGCAGGTCCATAAGAAGCCAGAAAACTGTCCTGGAGTCTCTGTCCTCTCCCTGTGCTGCCTTCAGGCATATGGCTGCAACCTGGGGTTCAGAGGGAGAGCCAAACTCCATTCACAGATGTCATCCAAGCCCCAAGTCCAGGAAGAGTTAAGGACTTCCTCTCTTCTCTCTGCCTCCTGCCTGCAGTTCATCAGGAAGTCCTTCAGGAACTAGTCTCTGACTGCGGCTCCTCCATTTGCTTCCCTTCAGTGACCCTGGTTTCCTTTCTCTTCATCAAACATCATAAACTCGCTCCTGCTTCTGCACATGCTCTTGTCTGCCTAGAACACTCCTCCTCCGGCAAGTGATGGTATCTTCTCTCAGCTGAACCTTTTCATCTTTTGTGACTTAATTTTTTAAACTTCTTGGCAGTGTTGCATGGCATGTGGGATCCTAGTTCCCTAGCCAGGGATGGGACCCATGCCTCCTGTCTTGGAAGACTGGAATCTTAACCACTGAACCGCCAGGGAAGTCCCTCAGGTTTTGTGACTTTAAACAGTAGCCTGCTACAGCCTCCAGCTCCCACCCCTCAATCTATCATGTTGTTCCTTCTGGCACTTCTCACACACTGACTCCCATCTGAGATAACTCCCTTCTTTACGGTCTGTTTCCCTCAACTGGAAATCTACAAGCCCGGTGCCTGTATTGTTCACTTCATGCAGCTCTTGGAATTTAGCAGGAAAAGAAAGATTCATGCCCTCACAGTACCTGCCTAGGGGAGATCAAAACTTAAGTTTGTGTTTCAATAGACCGGCATCATGGCAAGCTCTAACTTGGTCCAATTTATTCCTTCCTATGCAGAACACAGTCTTCAGACTCCATCTCCTATCTGACCTTCCCCTTTTTGTACTTAAAAACTCTCAACTTTTCTCTCTGCCATCTATTCAGTAATTTTTCCCCATTGGTGTCTGTTCCCTAATGTGAAGAGGAAGTAATACATTCAAATTTGTTTTATTGTTTTTATGTTTTCTTTTTATATTTGTTGATTTTTGTTTTTTGCTTCTATCAACAAAAACTGGGCTCTTTCTATAGTATTCTGAAATACTTGGAGAAGGACCCAAATCCTAGGCTCAAGATCCAGACTGTCATGTTCAGACCCCATTTTTGCTGTTTTCTCAATTAAGTGAAATAAACAGTCTATGCTTCAGTATACTCACTAGACACTAAGGACCATGATAAAATGCCTGCCTAGTGGTGACTGGCCAAGAGGGCTATGTAAGTGCCAGCTATAGTAATTATTCTGCACAGTTTTAAAGAGTCTTGTACTTCAGTGGAGATGATTCATGGAAGATTATTGCCAGAAGCACAGGGCTATATTCATGTCACTTTCTCAATGTGATAAAACATACAAAGTATCCAGAAACTATTGAATAAGTAAGAGCAACACTTCTAGTGCGAGGCATGAGCATCAATGTAATATATTATTAGTTACTTCTGACTTTTTCCTAATACCCTGTTTCCATAGCATCTTATGTCATCAGGCCTTACAATAATTACTAGATATGTGAATGCAGAGTCAAAATTTTAGAACATAAATATATTATGTATACATTAAAACACATATGTACACATGTATACATGAGATAATTGTAGCTCTGCTTATACGTTTCTCTTTTCTTCTTTGTGTAAGCTTCTCAAAGTAGAAAATGGGTTTAATTCACTTTTGAATCCTTGGTGCTTATCACACAGTGAGGTGCTAAGTGGGAGAGGAGTCTCTCAAAAGACCATCACATCTGTTAATGGATATTTTGGTGGATTTCCCATCCTGGCTATTGTAAATAGTGCTGCAATGAACATTGGGGTGCATGTATCTTTTTCACTTATAGTTTTTTCAGAGTATATGCCCAGTAGTGGGATGGCTGGATCATATGTTAGTTCCATTTTTAGTTTTTTAAGGAATCTCCATACTGTTCTTCATAGTGGCTATATCAATTTACATCCCCATCAACTGTGGTATATATATACACAATGGAATATTGTTCAATCACTAAGTCATGCTCAACTCTTTGAGACTCCATGAATTGCAGCATGCCAGGCTTATTGTAATGGAATATTACTCAGCCATAAAAAGGAATGCTACTGAGTCATTTATAGAGACGTGGATGGACTTAGAGTCTGTCATACAAAGTGAAGTAAGTCAGAAAGAGAAAAACAAATATTGTACATTAAAGCATATATGTCGAATCTAGAGAAATGGTACAGATGAACCTATTTGCAGGGCAAGAATACAGACGCAGATGTAGAGAATGGACGTATGGACACAAGTTGGGGAAGGGGTGGGTAGGACAAACGGAGATTAGAACTGACATACACACTGCCATGCATAAAACAGATAGCTAGTGGGAAGCTGTCACACAGCACAGAGATTTCAGTTCAGTGCTCTGTGATGACCTAGATGGGTG